>JAODAL010035630.1:0-42707 GCA_025379985.1 Phyllomedusa bahiana
TTTTTGTCCCATGTTGTACCGAGCCCAATGCGGATCCCAGTTCTGCAGGCCCTCCAGCACAACTGGGCCCCGCCCCCTTTTGTAGGGCTCTTTAAGGGCTACGCGTGGTCATGGCAGGATTGTGTCATGATTGCTCCCCTTGTTAAGTCCTGCGCCACCAGTGTGTCGTACCTCAGGGGCTGAGATGGCGCCTGTTGCCCCTCGTGAGGATCCAAGATGGCGGATAGGGGCCGCAGAGCGTGAGGAGGGTGTTGACCCAGCTGGTCGGGCTGCCCCGCTGAGGATACAGAGGGCCCCGGTGACCGCACCGCGTCCCGAGACCGGGAGGAAGTCTCTGGGGCGTCGTAGCGCTGAGTCTCGGGAGATCTCCGCGGTACCTTAGTCCTCGACGGGGGCTCGCACTCCAGCGCCGAGCCGTCCGGCTGCACCGGGTCCACGACTTGCCATCTCTCAGCCGGGGGGAGAGCGCCTTCTGTCTCCGGCGCCGCCAAGGAGTCCTGCTGCCAGGGTGAGAGCGAGGCGCTGGAATGCTCCAGCCTGCTTGCTGCGTCCCGGGTCACCACTGAAGAAGCTGAAGCAGGGGAAGATGGCGCCGAGTCACGGGAGACGCGTGGAGCTGGAACTTCTTCCTCCATGTCCTGCAGAAGAGCGAAAAAGTTTGAGATGGGACTTTCTCCCAGAGATGCCGCCTTGGAGAGCCTAGGAGCTTTTTTCCATTTCCTGGGACCCATTACTAGGGTAATCTTCTGCTTTTAAGCTGTGTCCTGCCTGGAGCTCAAACTATGTGCGTCCGTTCCCTTCACATAGCAAGCCACGCCCTACATACATATTCTAATCAGAAGCCGACCAGTATTTTACACTCAGTTTTTGTTTTTTGCACCTTTTTTTGCCTCAGATTTCAGCCGTTCCACTCAATAGAACAGTCCTATACTCCTCTGTTTTTAAAGGGGTTTTGCCACCATGTAATGTTGACATAGGATCCTCCAAAATTTGTATTTAATCACTTTTCTAAGTATATGTGATTACAAAAAGTGAAGACTCTGAGAGCTACAGCATTTCTCAATCCCCCTTAGTTACCTGAAAGCTTCCACTAGGCACAACCAGAGGGACCAGAGGAGCTGACAGGCCTTCTGTGAAACACTTCTTATCTGATGACAGGGAAAATGAATGAGCTTTTAAGGGACAGGGAAGAAAGTGCAGTCTATGAGTCTGTCTGCTGTATTGAGAATCCACTGTTGTACTGTTATTATTTGAGTTAAGTTTTGAGACGCTCCCTTATTCCTCACTCCTTGCTCCCCCCCTCCCTCTCACCCCTGCAGCTTTCATGACTCAGCATGATTTGTTTATATTCTACTCTTTGCTAATAAGGAGGTAAGTAACTCACGTCCCGGCAAATCCCCTTAAAGTGAAATATGCCGGATTATAGAACATGTTCTAAGTTTTTTTTACCCAGTTTTCAAATTTGAAATCCAACCTCCGTGTAGACCGCAGCTCTATTTTCTGTTGAGGTTTATGGGGATGATTTACAGTCGGGTTTTTGTGGATTCTAAATACCGAATCCGCTTAAAAATCTCTGCCGTGTAGACGAAGCCTATTTTTCGAATTGCCTAAAACTACAGTGGATACGTCACGTCCTGAAAACTGAGCCGTTTCTGATACATTGTGCAGGATTGTTTTTTACGTTTAAAATGTAACAATGTCAATGGCAAGTAGATTAAAACCAGAATCCAGATAAACCACCTCATTACTAACCTCATCCATATCATGCACAGAGCGGGATTATAACAGCGAGGATAGATTGTCAGCTCTGCAGTCACAGGCTCCTGATGAAAGTTCATTATATTTAGCTGGATCCAAAGGGTAAAGATGTCCTCTCTCAGCTCCATAATCCATGAGACACCACTAAGTATATCTCTGGGGGGACAATATATACTCATACACACAGAGCACTGCACTCCCTCCTTTCCTCCATAAAATAGGTCTCTTCCACTTACCAGATTTCTGGAGGCCCCACCATCACCGCACCCCCTGATCCCCGGATTCTGGAGCCACCGCCATTACACCCCTCTGATCCCTGGAGCCCCACCACCACCGCACCCTCCTGATTATGGAACAACAGCACTGCCCCCTCCTGATCCCCGGATTCTGGAACCCAATAGTCACTCCCATCCTCTGCACCCCAGATTGTGATCTTCTTTGGTGCAGGGCTATCAAAACAATAATATGGAAACCTCAAAAGAAGCATCTATCTATCTACATTACATGAAAAAACTTTGAGATTCTTAGTTCACATGTTTTGATCAAAAAATGCTTAAGCCACCCCCGGCTTACAACGGGATCTCAAGGCGGGTGGTCCTACTCTATTTTTTACCTCTCACTAGAGTCAAATTCAGACTTCTCATTGGGTCAACAGACCTCCATAATCCAGAGAGAAAAATAAAAAAAAACACCAACCTTGCAAGCATACTGCACTGATATAACAGCCTGTGGAGGTGGGCGGGGTGCAAGAGACCAAAATGGTGGCATCCATTCCTCCCTATATAAATTAAAGCAATATATGCCAAATACAACATATAGTTCTGCACAAAAAAACATTTCTGAAAAACACAATGTGACCTGGGTGCCAGTGGCTTGGCTGCGGCATATGTATATACACGCATTACAATACCAGTGGCACACCATCCGCTAAAAGGGCTATACAATACATGGAAACCTCCAAAGAAGCATTTATACTATCTACAATACATGAGTGCAGTATGCTTGTAAGGTTGGTGCTTTTTTTATTTTTCTTTCTGGATTATGGAGGTCTGTTGACCCAATGAGAAGTCTGAATTTGACTCTAGTGAGAGGTAAAAATAGAGTAGGACCACCCGCCTTGAGATCCCGTTGTAAGCCGGGGGTGGCTTAACCTTCCTCTAGTGTTAGCTTTCTGTTACTCTTTCTTATGTTAACGGATCGGTTTTGACCCGTGTCTTAAATCACCACTAGGATACCCTAAAAACAGTTATTTATGATCCAATTTGTTTCTTACCTCTTAGTTACCCTGTTAGGGAAGGATTGATTTTAATATTTTGTTGTGGCCCCCTGGCCTTTCATTTAGAAGGTACCTTTTTTTTCCTTAAAAAATTTTGTAAATGAAACCCTAAGGGAAAATTTTTAAACTTAAAAAGTTTTTAAAACCCGGGGGGGCAATGGGGGGTTTTAAACCTTTTCCCTTAAAGGGTTAAAAAAATTTTTCTTATTATTTTATATTTTAACCCCCTTTAACTCCAGGGGGAATTTAAGGGGAAATTTTTTCCCCAATTCCCTTTAACTTTTTAAGGGGAAAGGGGGCCCCAAAAAAAACAATTTTTTTTTTTTTTTTTTAAAAAAACCCCCTTTAATACAAAATTTAAGTGAAATTTTTAAAAAATTTTTTTCCCCCTTAACTAAAAATTTCCCTTTTCTGGGGTTTTAATCCCAAAAAGAACAAAAAATTTAACAAAACCCAAGGGTCTATTTTTAAGATTAAAGGGGGGGCCGGGGAACTTTTTTTTTTTTTAAAGGGGTTTTTTTGGGGCAAAAGATTTTTTTTTTGGGGCATAAACAGGGCAGTTCGGCCCCTTCTTTGAAAAAGGGCCAAAACCTTGGGGTTGGGGTTTTTTTTTGACATTTTGGGGAATCCTTGATGTTTGTTTTTTTGCTGGGGTATAGCCCGGGGATTTTGGGATTTTGGAAATTTTTCAGCGGGGGGGTTTCGGGGGACCTTCCCTTTGGGAATGTCCCCTTGTTTCCCTGATTTTCCCTATTTCCCCCAAGAAACCCTGCCTGGTTTTTTTTTCTTTAATTTTCCCATCCTTTAAAAATTTTGGGGGTTGCCAACCCCCCCATTTTTAGGGTGAACAAAGAATTTGGGAAAATCCAACCATTTGGCCATCTCCTAAGCCCCAAATTTTTGGGAAAGGTGGGTGGCGGGGGGCTTTTTGGTTTATTTTTGTTTTTTTTTTTTTGGGATATTTTGGTTTTTTATTTCCTTTTTTAACCTCTTTTAAAATTTGGGGGAAACAAAAAAGTAAAATTTTTGGCTTTTTTTGGGGTGTATAAAGGGGGTTTTTGTTTAAAAAATAATTTGAAAAGTAAAAGGTCCTTATGCAAAAAACCGGAGTGGGTTTGGGGTTTTTAAAAAAACTGGGCCCCCCGGTAATTTCCCCTAAAATTTTGAAGGAAGGGTTAAAAAAAAATTTTTTTTTTTTTTTTTTGGTAAAAACCCATTGAAATTGTAAAAATCTTCTTTTTGCGGGGAAAACTGTACAGAACCCCCTTCCGAAAAATGGACCCGCGGCTGAGGGGGCGCTGCAGTCCGTGCAAATGAGGTCCCTTATAAACATGAGGGGCCCCACCCGGGAAAGAAATTAAAACGCGGGGGGGGGTGAAAATAACCCCCCCCCCCCCGCTGCGCCCCCCAAAGGGGGGGGAGCTCAGCTCTCTGCTCCCTGCACTTTTTAGGTTTCCCCAGCGGGACGCCCAACTCTCTCTGGTTCCGTTTTGTGATCCCCCCAGGGAGGCTAATTTGAATATCCCAAAATGCACCGGTTGTTGCTCCCTTTCTCTCCGGTGTTTTTATATAAATAAATGGGTTTTTGGATCCAAAAATTAAAAGCGCGGGAATGAGACTGGGGGGAAAGGGGAGTTAGGGGGAAAATTTTGGGCGGGTCGCCGTGATGTGACCGGGGGGGGGCGTGGGGCCCCGGCCCGGGGGGCGGGGGCGGTTTTTCGGTTTACTCGGGTTTCTCTTCAGATCGAAAAAAATTTTTTCGCCTTTTACTAAAGTTTTCCCCGGGGAAAAAGGAACAACCATTTTTTTTATGAATTTTTTGATCCCCGGGGCGCGAGCTGGGCTGCCCTTATATGGTCAAAGATGGGAATTGGAGAAATATTTTAAAAGTGATAAAGTTCTGCTCCAAGGTTTTCCCAAGCACTTCACATTATTTGAAAAATTCCCTTTCTTTTTGGCTTTTAAAAGGGTTTGGCCACGATGAAATGGGGGAAGGGGGATCCCCCAAAAATGGGTTTTTAATACTTTTCTAAATTAGTGTTTAAAAAAAAGGGGAAAGACTTTTTGAGAGCTACGGGCATTGCTCAGTCCCCCCTTAGTTACCTGAAAGTTTCCACAGGCCTTTATAAAAAAATTTTCTTATCTGATGACGGGGAAAAGGAAGGGCCTTTTAAGGGACGGGAAGAAAGTGCATCTATGGGCTGTGTCTTGCTGTTTTTAGAACCCACTGTTGTCCTGTTTTATTTCCTTAAGTTTTGAGACGCTCCCTTATTTTTCACTCCTTACTCCCCCCCTTCCTCTCAGCCCTGCAGCTTTAAAGGACTCATTTGATTTGTTGACATTCTCCCTGGCTGATAATGAGGAAAGAAACCTTGTGTCCGGGCAAAATCCCCTTTAAGGTCTGTTCAAAAATGGCATTTTGGGATCCGTTTTTGGGTTTGCGTTTTTTGGATCCATGTTTCGGGCCCCTTTAAACGGACCCAAATTTCGCACCCAAACCCAACGTGCAGTGTGATTTCCATTGCTTTCAATGTAAAACACAAATCAGTGTTCAAGGGAGTGTCCCCGATATTGTTAAAGTGCGGCTTTTTGATGCGTATTTTTCATCTGTTCAAAGAAAATTGGGCATGCAAATCTTGTTCCAAAAAACGCGCAGGAGCCCCATTTAAACCCAAAAAGGGTGCGATCCTGCGGGGAAAACCAAAAAGCAGGGCCAAACCCCCAGCTGCATTTGGATGCATTTTGGACAGAATTTTCGGGAGTTTCCCTTTTTTAGGGGGTTTTCAGTTCAAAACAGATCCAACACGCCGTGTGAATTTTTCTTAAAAATTTCAAACCCTTTCTAAGGGGTCCCTTTCAGTAAGGGGTTCACCCAAAGGGATTTTTTGGGCTGTTTTTTTCCCCTGTTTTTCGGGGCCTTTAAAACCGCCCAAATCAGCCTTTAGGGCAAGTTTCAAATTTATTCCTCTTTTAATATAAAAACAAATCCGCCTGTCAAAAAACAAAAAAAGTGTATTTTTACAGGGGGTTATTGTGACCCCCTTTTTTTTAAAGCAATTTCGACCATAAAAAAAAAGCGCATCAATTCCCTTAGGCGTTTTTTTCTTTTAAAATCCCCATATCAATGAAAGGGGTTTGGATTTTTCAAAAACGCTTCAAAAAAGGCCTCGAATCAGTGTTTTTTGAAGCGTTTAAAATTTTCCTTCAAAAACACCGCTTCGGCCTGAGGCAGATATTTTACCTCCTGTAATTCATAAGGTTAAGGCGTCCCATATGCCTGAAAGATTGGAAAAAGTTAATTTTTTTGCAGACGCAACCCCCAAAAAAACATTTTGAATGACGGGGCCCCAAATTTTTCATTAACAGTCTATGAGAAGTGTATGTAACCCTTGTTTTTTTGGGAGAAATATGTGCCAAAAAAAAACCGGGTGAACTCCCCCTAAGGGCCCTCCCCGCCGCAGGGTTTCAGTCAATTTTCAGACGTTTAAATTTGAAAAAACCCTCTCCCAAACCCACCGTCAAAACCTTTTCATTGTTTTAAATAGAAAAATTCTTTTAGCACCCCACTGCACGGGTTTTCTGCGGACTTTTTTTTTCACCCCCGGGGGTTTTCGAAAAACTTAGAACAAAGTTCGTTCTCTATGTGGTTTTTTGGGCAGAAGTTTTGCTTTTCAATGGTTTGGGGGGGGGACGGGCAATTTGCAAACCCCGGGCCCGAACCGTCCCCCTAAATATGTAAAAGACGAAAAAAATACTAAACCGCATTTTTTTAATAGAATTTCCCGGGGGGGGAAATTTTTACACTGCCGTGTGGATGGGAGCCCACAAATTTTTTTTTAGGTAAGGCTACATACATATTCTAATTTAGAAGCACCCGTATTTTTTTCAACCCCAGTTTTTCGTTTTTTGCACCTTTTTTTTGCTCAGGGTTTCGGGCCCCTTCCCCTCAATAGAACAGTCCTAACTCCTTGTTTTTAAAGGGGTTTTTGGCCCCCATGTAATTTTTGACGTGGGAAAACCCCAAAAAAGGGTATTTAATTCCCCTTTTTTTTTAATTAAATGGTTGGGTTACAAAAAGTGGGAAAACTCTTTAAGCTACAGCATTTCCCCAATCCCCCCCTTTTTACCCCGAAAGCTTTCCCCTTCCCCAAACAGAACCGAGGAGCGGGCAGGCCCCCCCCTTTCTGAAACACTTTTTTCTGATAAAAGGGGGAAAAAGAATGAGCTTTTTAAGGGGCAGGGAAGAAAAAGTGCAGTCTTTGAGGCTGTGTCCCTTGCTGGGATTTTAGAATCCAATGTTGTAAAAGTTATTTTTTCAGTTAAGTTTTGAGACGCCCCCCTTTTTCCTCACTCTCTGCTCACCCCTTTCCCCCTCTCCCCGCACCTTCATGACTCAGCATGATTTTTTTATTTTCTACTCCCGTGCTGATAGTGGTAAAGTAAAATTGGGGTCCCCGGGAAATCCCCCTTTTTGTGAAATATGCCGGATTTTAAAAACAAAGTTTTTAAAATTTTTTTACCCAGTTTTTTAAAATTTGGGAAAACCCAAACCCCCGTGTGACCCCAGCTCAATTTTTCCCGTTGAGGGTTTTTGGGGGTGATTTTCATTTGGGTTATTTTTGGGGTTCAAAAATTTTTGAATTCCCCCTTAAAAAACTTCTTTCCGTGTAGACGAAGCCTATTTTTCGAATTGCCTAAAACTGCAGTGGATACGTCACGTCCTGAAAACTGAGCCATTTCTGATACATTGTGCAAACAGGATTGTTTTTTTAAGTTTAAAATGTAACAATGTCAATGGCAAGTAGATTAAAGCCAGAATCCAGATAAACCACCTCATTACTAACCTCATCCATATCATGCACAGAGCGGGATTATAACAGCGAGGATAGATTGTCAGCTCTGCAGTCACAGGCTCCTGATGAAAGTTCATTATATTTAGCTGGATCCAAAGGGTAAAGAAGTCCTCTCTCAGCTCCATAATCCATGAGACACCACTAAGTATATCTCTGGGGGGACAATATATACTCATACACACAGAGCACTGCACTCCCTCCTTTCCTCCATAAAAAAGGTCTCTTCCACTTACCAGATTTCTGGAGGCCCCACCATCACCGCACCCCCCTGATCCCCGGATTCTGGAGCCACCGCCACTACACCCCTCTGATCCCTGGAGCCCCACCACCACCGCACCCTCCTGATTATGGAACAACAACACTGCCCCCTCCTGATCCCCGGATTCTGGAACCCAATAGTCATCCCCATCCCCTGCACCCCAGATTGTGATCTTCTTTGGTGCAGGGCTATCAAACAATACATGGAAACCTCAAAAGAAGCATCTATGCTATCTACATTACATGATAAAAACTTTGAGATTCTTAGTTCACATGTTTTGATCAAAAAATGCTTAAGCCACCCCCGGCTTACAACGTGATCTCAGGTCGGGTGGTCCTACTCTATCTTTACCTCTCAATAGAGCCAAATTCAGACTTCTCATTGGGTCAACAGACCTCCATAATTCAGAGAGAAAAATAAAAAAAGCACCAACCTTACAAGCATACTTGTCATGGGGGCTGGCGCGGGTGCCGTCGCACCCCGCGGCCGCACCCCTGCCCGCAGGGGGTCCGGCGCGGGTGCCGGGGCCACCCGCGACCATGCCCCTGTTGCCCAGGCTCCAGTGCCAGTCTACTTACCCGTCCACGCTCCTGTGCTTCCTGCTTCTGCCTGTGCCGGCCACCATGCGCGTACCCGCTGCTTAGGGCGTGCGCGCGACGGCTGGTCTGGATTTAAATGGCCAGCGCGCCGGTAATTTATCAATTGCCAGCCGCTGGTCCTATATATTGTACACGCCCCCTGCACTCTCTGCCAGATTGTTGGTGTGAGTTAGCTTGTCTTGAGAGAGTGTTGGAGTTCTGTATTGATCACCCGTATACCAGTCCGTTCCGCTATGTTTCCTGACCTTGCCTGTTTGCCGCCTGCCCTGACCGTCAGCCCGTCTCAGACCAAGAACCTCAGCCGCCAGTCCAGACCTCCTGCCTGTCCCTGACAACAGCAAACCTACCACCACGGGTTCCGCACCGTCGTTGAGGAACAAGGCCGCACCGCCACCGCTGCCGCAGCTCTACTCCGTCTCCGTCAGGGCGACTCTACGGTGGGTCAGTACTCCGTGCAGTTCCGCACCCTCAGAGCTGGACTGGAATAAGGTGGCTTGGGTGGTGACATTCTGGCAAGGCCTTTCTCGGCTTATTAAAGCCGGGCTTGCTGGTCGGGGACCTCCATCTGCTCGGGACAACGATTGGGTTTTGGCCACCCGAATCAACACACCGGTTTTTGCCGAGAGACAACAAAGCCCCCTCCCCCAAGGGGAGGTCGCCCCCCACGGCGGCTACCTCGTATGGCGCCCGTTTTCCAACGACCTCCACCTCCTCCGCCAATGGTTCCTGAGGACGAACCTATGCAGGTCGAGAGAGTCCACGTCCCAGGAGGAACGCTCGCAGCGTCGCCAGAGGCAGCTGCGCCTCCACTGTGGCGGTTCTGGCCACTTCATTGGGGACTGTCCGGTTCGCTCGTGAAACTCTCTCACCTAGGGCTCGCAGTAGTGGCATCCCTAGGTGTCAGAGCGGCCTCTCCCCGTCTGACCATTCCTGTACTCTGTGGAATTTCGCCGGACAGCACCTTTCAAGCCTTGATTCAGGGTCCGCTGGAAATTTTGTAAGCCACGCGCTGGTGTCCAAATTGCGTCTCCCGGTGACCCCTCTGCAGAAACCCATGTTCGTCTCCTCCGTCAGTGGCGAATGCCTAAAGGACACTATTCGGTTCTGCACTGCGCCCCTCACCTTGCAGATTGGTGCC
Organism: Phyllomedusa bahiana; assembly: GCA_025379985.1. Taxonomy (NCBI): domain Eukaryota; kingdom Metazoa; phylum Chordata; class Amphibia; order Anura; family Hylidae; genus Phyllomedusa; species Phyllomedusa bahiana. The sequence goes on from JAODAL010035630.1 coordinate 9,884, forward strand.
CTACACAAGGAGACTCTGAAACTTCTCGTTCTGCCTCGCTCCTCTTCTGAAATTCTCCTGGGCCTCCCTTGGTTGTGAGAGCATGCTCCGACCCTAGACTGGAACACGGGCGAGATTATCTGTTGGGGTTCCGCGTGCCACTCGCGATGCCTTCTGGTACTCCGTCCTGCTCTACGGCCCGCCTCTGTAAAGCCTACGAAACCTCTGCCGAAACTCTTCCCCCGCACCGGCCATTCGACTGTCCTATTGACCTGCAACCCGGTAGTACTCCTCCTCGAGGTAGAGTATACCCTCTTTCTGTCCCGGAGACCAAGGCGATGTCGGAATATGTCCAGGAGAATCTCCGTAAAGGCTTCATTCGCAAGTCTTTTTCGCCTGCGGGGGCGGGTTTCTTCTTTGTCGAAAAGAAAGATGGAACTCTCCGGCCTTGTGTCGATTATCGGGGACTCAATAAAATCACCATAAGAAATTGATACCCCCTGCCTCTGATCTCGGAGCTGTTTCATCGCCTGTGTGGCTCAAAATTTTTTTCCAAGTTGGATTTACACGGAGCTTACAACTTGATTTGTATCCGTGAAGGCGACGAATGGAAGACGGCCTTTAATACCCGAGATGGCCACTTTGAATATCTCGTCATGCCATTTGGCCTCTGCAACGCTCCGGCAGTGTTCCAGAACTTCATCAACGAGATCTTCCGCGACCTTCTCTATGTCTGTGTTATTGTCTATCTGGACGACATTTTAATCTTCTCTCCGGATCTAGAGACTCACCGCCACCACGTCCGCCAGGTGCTCAGACGTCTTCGTACCCAGTTATATGCCAAAGTGGAGAAATGCTTGTTTGAACGCACCTCGTTGCCCTTCCTAGGGTACATCGTCTCGGATCAAGGTCTCCAGATGGATCCCTCTAAGCTTCCAGCGGTCTTGCAGTGGCCTCAACCAGTGGGTCTCCGGTCCATACAGCGTTTTTTGGGGTTCGCGAACTATTACAGACAGTTCGTCTCGCAGTTCTCCACGCTGGTGGCCCTTTTGAAGAAGAATGCTAACCCCAAATCCTGGCCTCCAGACGCCAAAGAAGCCGTTGATCATCTTAAAGCAGCATTCGCTTCGGCTCCTGTTCTGTCTCGTCCAGACCCGCATCGTCCGTTTGTCCTAGAAGTGGACGCCTCCTCAGTAGGTGCCGGCGCTGTCCTCCTTCAGAAGTCCTCCTCTCAGAAACTGCGTACTTGCGGCTTCTTTTCCAAGACCTTCACCCCAGCCGAGCGAAATTATACGATTGGTGATCGCGAACTACTGGCCATAAAGTTAGCCCTAGAAGAATGGCGGCACTTGCTGGAGGGGGCTCGCCACCCCATCGAGATCTTCACCGATCACAAAAACCTCCTTTATCTCCAGTCTGCTCAACAATTGAATCCTAGACAGAAGTCGAATTGACTAAAGGGGAGAGGTAAAGAAAAGTAGGACCGCCCCACCCCCTTGAATCCCTTGGTACCGGGGGGGGTTTTAAAGCATTTTTTGACAAAACATGTGAACAAAATCTTTTTTGGGGTGCAACACTGTACAGAACCTCCTCCGGGAAAATAGGGAGCTGACTCCCCGGGGAGCAACGTTCAGTAGGCCCCGGGTGACGGGCCCCCTAAGAACAAGGGCCCCGGGGCAGCTGCTACGTCTGCTCCCCCTGTAGTTACGCCCCTGGTCACTCCCATCCCCTGCACCCCCGATTGTGATCTTCTTTCATGCAGGACACTGTACAGAAGCCTCCTCCATAATAGGGGGAGCCGCGGCTCGGGGGGCGCAGCATCCGTGCACAGGGAGGGAGTTATAACATGAGCGCTCCAGCACGGGGCTGACAAGTATTACCCCAGCGGGGGTGTAATAACCGGGTGTAGTGCTTATCCAGCTGGACCCCCCCCCCCCCCCCCCCCCCCGCTGCGCCCACACCAAGGGGGGGAGCTCAGCTCTCTTTCCCGCTGCACATTGTAGCTCTGACACAGACGGCTCCACACCTCTCTGGTTCCCGGGGTTTCGTGACCCCCCCACGGGAGGCTAATTTGCATGTCCCACAATGACCGCGTTGTTGTTTTTGCCTGCCCCTGGGTTTTTTATAGTAAATAAATCGTTTTTTTTTCACATTGAAGCGGGGGAAATGAGACTGGGGGAAGCGGATCTGTGGGGAAGAAAAATCCGGGCCGGTCGCCGGATTTGTGCCCCGGGGGGCCTTTGACGGCCGGGCCCCGGGCTGCGGCAGTGTTCGGTTAACTCTGGTTTCTCTTCAGACCGAACAAATTTTTTCGCCTTTTACTAAAGATTTCCGTGGAGAGGAACAACCAGTTTCATGTAATTTTTTGATGCCCGGCGCGACGGGTTTTCCCTTATAGGTCAAAAATAGAATTGGAGAAACACTGAGGTGATACCGTTGTATCGTTCTCAGTGTAGTTTGTTGGTGGAGATCATACATTGTCGATTAGTGCGAAATGCGTTCATTTTGATTTCACGGTAAGTTCACAAAGCATATTTGGATCCATGTTTCAGATCCCAACGGACCCAGACACGCATCCAGAAAGGACAACGTGATTTCCGTCGCTTTCAATGTAAAACATGCATCGGGTTTCAGACGAGTGATCGCTGATGAGTGTTTACTTGCGTCTTTTGCATCTGTTCAAAGAATTCTCAAGTCAAATCTTGATCCGAAAGACGCAGCAGGAGCCCTATTTAAAACTATAGGGTGTGATCCTGCTGCATACATTTGGGAAAGAATTATCACACTTTGGAATGCGTTTTTCGGATCCAAAACGGGTCCAACACGCCGTGTGAATATACCCTTAAAATTACATGCTTGCAAATGTGTCATTTCAGTAAGGGTATGTTCACAAGGCATTTTTTGGACTGTTGTTCACCGTGTTTTACGCGCTGGAAAACTGGCCAAAATCAGCCCCCAGACAAATTTTTAAAACATTCCTCATTGAAAAATAATTCACACCCCCCTTGTCATTCACAACAAAAAATTATTTCCAGTGTACTTTTGACCGGTTTTTTAATGCAATTACGGGGAAAAAAATAAGTGCAAACAAATTCTTTGGGGGGGCGTTTTTTGCTTATAAAATCCCCATAGTCAAGATGGGGATAGATTTTTCAAAAAACGCTTCAAAAAAAGCCTCAATCAAAGTTTTTTTTAAGCTGATTTTGAAGCATAAATTACACTTAAAAAAAAAACCCCCAGCGGCCTGAGGCAGATACTACCTCCTGTACTTCTAAGTTTATGCATATTTTCCCAACTTTTTTAAAATGGAAAAGCGGAGATCGAAAAAAGGGCGGGCATGGACACCCCATCTTTTTTTTGTGCTACGCCCCTTCAAAAAGCCCAACCACTCCCGCCAACGCAAATGGGGTTTGGAAGAAAGCCGGTAGATGCCCTTATGCCAGGATAGCCCCCCCCTAACCAGGTAGTTTGCCCCTTTTCAGGCAGGGAGATGCCCCCTTTTTGCCCAATAGATTCCCCCTTTGTTTTGCCAAATATTCCCCCTTTAGTATCATTGCCCCTTATTGTACCAGTAGTTGCCCTCTTTTGTAGCCAGGTAATTTGCCCCCCCTTTGTACCAGGAGTTGCCCCTTAAAATTTTAGCCAGGTATTGCCCCCCTTATTGTAGCCAGGGAGTTGGGCCCCCCTTATTGTAGCCAGAAGCCCCCCTATGCATTACAAATAAAAAAAAAATCACTTACCTCACCAGCCCTGCGCTCCGGACAGCTCCGATGATTCCTAAGCGTCGCAAGGGGGTGAGTGCAGTGCCCGTCACTTTCCCCCCGCGACCCGATCTGTATAAAGCGCAACCCGGCTGGCCTGTACAACAGGGGGAAAGGGGGAGGGGAACGATCCCCCTGCCTCCCCCCGCACAGTGACACCACCGAGCTGGTGAGCGGGGCCCCCCCCTGCGGGGTGCTTCACCCCCCCTGTACTCTTGGGGCCCCGGCGGGGGAATCCAACTCTGGGCCGGGGGGGCGGGGGGGGGAACCCCAATTAGCGGGGGCCCCCCCGCCAAAAGCGGGATTGGCATGTATGAGTTTTTTTGGGGGTCATATGCCTGAAAGCATTGACAATGTTTAAATTTTTTTGCAAACAGCGCAAAAAAACATCTGAATGACGCGCTTTTTACATTGCAGTGTATGTGAACATTGTTTTGGGACTAAAATCCAAAATAAAACTGTTTTTAACTCCTCCCAAAGGCCTCCCCCCCCCCAGGGGCGTACTACAGGGGGTTTCACAGTACATTTGCTACCCGGCCCCCACCTCAGGGGGCCCAAAAGCCCTCCTGCCACATAAGAAGATACCCCCGCATTGTAAATGCGCATGGAACGGGGGGCCCCCCTTTACTTTTTGCACCAGGGTCCAAGAGCTTGAAGTTACGCCTCTGGTCCCCACCGCAGGGTTTTCAGTTGGATTTATAGACGGTTTTCAGATACACACAGAGCACTGCACTCCCCCCAAAAAAAAAACAACGGTCTCTATCATAGATGGAACTTGAAGCTCAGTAGCTCTAGTGCAAAAAATCAAATCGGCCCCCAGCAACAATGCTCCATTTACTAGGATCTTATCTCCTTATGTGCCATAATAGCTTTTGGGCCCCCTAGGCTGCGGGACCTGGTAGCGACTGCTACTTCTGCACCCCCTATAGCTACGCCTCTGGTCTCTATCGTCTACCAGGTTTCTGGAGCCAACAGCCCCACTCCGACAACCGCAATTCCCTAATCCCCAGATTCTGGATCCCCGCAGTCTCCCTTGATCCCCGGATTCCGGTGCCCCTCCACCCTTTGCACCAAAGATTGCAATCTTCTCCTATGCAGGATATTGTAGGGAAGCCTCATCCAGTCATAGTGGAGGCATTGCAGTCCGTGCACATGGACGTGCAGTATGAAGGTAAGGGTATGTTCACACAATGTATTTTGGCGCGGATTTCGGAGATTAATTTATGCCAAAGTACGCGCCAAAATGTGCTTCAAACAATGCTGTACAGCACTCACAGAGCAGTGTAGATTGCAAGCTCTCGTGGGCAGGGTTCTCCTTCCGTATCAGTTATTGGATTTCATAGTTTCATAGTTTGTAAGGCTAAAAAAAGACAAGTCGTCCATCTAGTTCAGCCTGTTGTGCTAAGGTTTTTGATCCAGAGGAAGGCAAAAACCCCAATTTGGGGTAGAACCCAAATTTTGTCCTCATTTTAGGGAAAAATTCCTTCCTGACTCCAATCTGGCAATCGGAAAAATCCCTGGATCAATGACCCCTCTCCTGAATCCTAGTCACTATAACGCTCCAGAAATGCATCCAAACCCTTTTTGAACTCGGTTATTGAATTCACCATGACAAGTCCCTCTGGCAAGAATTCCATAGTCTCACTGCTTTTACAGTAAAGAATCCCTTTCTATTTTTATGTAGAAACTTTCGTTCCTCAAGACGTAAAGGATCCCCCCTTTTGTTCTAGATACAGCCCTGTGTAAAATAAATCTTGGGAGAGATCTCTATATTGCCCCTTTGATGTATTTAAACATATTTATTATGTCCCCCCCCGAAGCCTTCTTTTCTCTAAACTAAATAACCCTAATCTTGCCAATCTTTCTGTGTACTGTAGTCCACCCAGTCCTTTTATTATTTTTGTTGCCTTTGTACCTGTTCAAGCTCTACAATGTCTTTCCTGTGCACTGGTGCCCAAAACTGTACACAATATCCATGTTTTGGTCTAACCAGTGACTTGTATAATGGGAGAATAATGTTCTCATCATGTGCATCTATGCCCCTTTTAATGCACCCCATGGATCCTATTTGCTTTGGCTGCTGCTGCCTGACACTGGCTGCTACAATTAAGTTTACTGTCCACCAGGATTCCCAAGTCCTTCTCCATGTCACTTTTACCCAGTGTTTTTAAATTTTAACATGTAATCATGTAATGGATTTTCTCTTCCCCCATGTGTATAACCTTGCATTTATCTGTGTTAAACCCATTTGCCATTTCCCTGCCCAGGCCTCCAACTTATCCAGATCCCTTTGTAATAACATATTTATCCTCTAATTGTGTTTTTACTTTTCAGAGCTTAGTATCGTCTGCCCAAAAATCGATATTCTACTGTGTATTCCCTGTGTAAGATCATTAATGAAAATGTTAAAGAGGATAGGGCCCAATCTGACCCTTGTGGTACCCCCTAGTAAAAAGCGATCCAGTCGAGTATGTACCGTTAATTACTACCCTTTTTTTTCTATCATTTATCCAGTTACTTAACCACTTGCACACATTTTGCCCCAGTCCAAGCATTCTCTTTTTATTTACCAACCTTTTATGTGGCAACCGTATCAAATGCTTTAGAAAAATCTAGAAAATATGACATCCAGTGCCTCACCCCGATCCAGTCTAGCACTGACTTTCCTCATAGAAGCTGATGAATTAGTCGACAGGACCGATCCTTTATAACCCATGCTGGAACGGCGTTATACATTTATTGTCAGTGGAGATACTCCAGGATAGCATCTCTTAGAAAACCTTTAAACATTTTTCCTACAACAGAGGTTAAGCTTACTGGCCTATAGTTTCCTGGATCACTTTTTGACCCCTTTTTGAATATTGGCACCACATTTGCTATGCGCCAATCCTTTGGGACATAACCCCCCTTATTAGACAGTCTATAAATATTTAAAAATAGGGGCCTATCTATGACCTCACCCCTTTAACTCTTAGGACACGTGGGTGTATGCCATCTGGACCTGGGGATTTGTCTATTTTAATCTTCCTAAGACGGAGCTGCACTTCTTCCTGGGTTAGACAAGAAACTTTTAAGTTGGCGTTTACCTCATCTCTCTGTTCAACAGGAAGGTCATCCTCCTCCGGTTAAATACAGTGGAGAAAAAATGTTGAATACGTTTGCTTTTTCTCATCACCCTCTACTGTCTCTCCCTCAGCATTTTTCAAAGGGCCAACATTTTCTGTTTTAATCTTTTTACTATTTATATAGTTAAATAATATTTTGGGGTTAGTTTTACTTTCTATAGCAATTTGTCGTATATTATGTACCTGAGCCCATTGGCTTGTACAGTGCCCTGGAATTAAATAATACGAGGCTAGCAGCATAATTACTAGGCTGTGATGTTAGGGAAGGCCCTGGTGCAGAGTTGGCATTGTAGGTCGAGGGGCATGAAAGCTGTTAAAGTGAGTAAAAGCACAGAGGAGGGGGCATAGGCACCACATTTTACTTTAAAAATCCTGCATTTACTCCTGTATATAGGGCACAAAAAACATGCATGCAGAATATTCCTGCATGGAGGGCTGCCATAAGTCATTTCAGGGCCCCATGCAGCACACAGCTGAAGCACCTGGGCACCTCAGTCATGACCATTTCTTATCAAGGGGGCCCCATTATTTATAAAATGTGATCTGGGCCCCGACAGGAGCACCAAATGTCTAGCTGTTAAATCAATGTGAGTCATTAGCACAGCAGCATATGCATCAAAATTTATGGGGTAAAAGGGAGCAAGAAGCTGACCGGGCAGAAGTCACACAGGAAGCAGCTTGTACTGTACATGTGTGTGGTTAATATATATATACATATATATATATAGCCTGAGACTGTAAATGGACTGATGTGTCACACTCACGTGAGCACCAGCGCTGCATAACAAGGACCTTGACACATTAGCCTAGGACAAATGACTATCAAGGGCAAAGCCAGGCAGAGCCCGGTGCCACCTTCACACCAATAAGAAAATTGTTCAATTTTTGCACTCTCACAATTTTGACCAAATGTGTGCAAGTTGAATCAAAACCCCTGATGTGCCAAAATTATAGCGGGCACTTTTTGATATCATAAAAAAACCTTTTTTAAAGGGAATGGTCGGGCGTGGCCCTGGAGAGCTCATAAGGACCCGTTCTGGGGAGCTCCGCTGCCAGGCCGCCCTTTTAAAACCCACATTAGCGTGGAAGCTGCACTCGAGGGGTAAACAGACCCCAGAACCGGGAGAAACTCTGCTGCAAACCTGAGCCCCCCCCACGCCGGTACCGGGGCCGATCGTTCACACTAGGGAGCGCAGTGAAGCTGGCCACGCCGAGGAGCCGGCGCCATCTTCTTCCCGCCGCCCCTGCAAACATAAGCACCCGAGTGCCGAATGACCGCAGACTCCCGCACCGCACAACAAACCGCTCATCGCGGACCCTCCTGCCTCCAGCGCTCCGAGGACCGGGAAACCCCCTCCCCAGGCCCCCCGGATTCCGCCCCAAAACCACGGCTCCCCGCCATTAACCCCACGGCCTAGAAAAACCGCACCAAGGCCCCGAACCGGCCCCTCACCCATGGTGACCTTAAACGCCACAGCCCCCTGCCCCCCGGCTCCGAGGGACTGGTTTTCTGCCCCGGGCCGTCTCACGTCTGCAGCTCCTGCCCCGCGCAACCAAAACGGCCGCCGCCATTGCTCCCCGCCCTCCGACATCACCCCGGGGAAAGGTTGAGGTGGCTTACAGGCCGGGGCCTCCCTACAGTCCGCCCCAATTTTCGGCTCCCATCTGCCACCCCCGGCTCCCCGCCTCCTCAGCAGCAACCCAGGGGACTGCCCCCAGCTCCCCCAGCCTAAACACCGAATTGCCGGGACTGAGACAACACAGGCCCAGCCCCCCTCACCCCTCGGGGCATTAACGGCTCCTGAGGCCTGCAGTCGCCCTAAAGCTCAATCCCAGGGCTCTCCCGGGAAAAGTACAAGAGGCTCTCCTGTCGCCCATAAGACCCATTGCCCCCCAGACATACAGCCCGAAAGGGCTTCACGTTCCCCCCCACAAGTCCCCCCACCTCGGATCCCCGCAAGCGAGCCTAAGCATGCAAGGCTCACCCACAAGCACCATCAGAAGGGACATTCGAGGGACTGTCCCCTTTCCCCCCCCCCGCGGCTGGGGGATGCTCTCAAAGGACTCTATTGGCTTGTTTTCTGCACACCCCTCGGGGGGTGCCCCCTCACGCTCTCCCCCGGACCCCTGAAATTCCCCCGGGGATCTAGCGCTGGGCCCTCCCCCCACCAAACCCCCAACATTGGTCCGATTTCTTAAACTACTCCCAAACATCGGGAAAGCGGTTTTCCAAACCCCCTGATTTCTGAGGTGAAGGAAGCTTGCGACAAAGATCTCATCACGCTCAAGATATTACACATCTACGAAAGGCTACCTCTTGATGAGGGCCATACCGTAACCTCAAGTACCGTCCCCCCTTCACCCTACACTTTCCCCAAGCATAATGCTATTTGGGGCCTCATTTGAGGACCTGACAATAGGGGGCGCCAGAATAACACCGAGTCCGGGGCTCCTGAAACGTTACCATGACAACATTCCATCATCCTCTCCATCTTAAATAATGTCCTGGGCGGCCCCTTCTCACCATACAAGTTGGAAGAGCCACAGAGCCCTCCGCCCCAAGGGATCCCGCCCCTCCCAAGGGATGTCATTTGCGGGGTTGCAAAATTTTACCATAAAGGAGAGCATCAGTCAAAGTTTCGGCCAGCGATCGTTGAATATAGGGCATCAGGTCCAGTTTTTTCCCAAGATTTTCGTGGGTCACGCACAGAAACGGCGCCTCCCTGAAACCGCTACTCTCTGACTAAGGGAACGCCAATTCCGATAGAGGGAACTTTCCCTTCGCCCTTTCACCCCAAAAGATGGCCGTGGGTCATCCTCAAAACCCATGGGGACACCCAACCATTTTGGACGCTCTGCAATTCCAATTCCGCAGCTCCTGGACTGAGATTTGGGGACGTCCTCTCTACTCCCCCTCTGCCGTCCTGGCGCCAGCCCTCTCAAAGGGAACAACCATCCCCGGGGGCCCCCGGGCCCGGGGACGCCGACTTCCACACACCCCTCGTTAGCACTGTCTTCCGGGACTTTTGAGCTCTTTCACTAATAGTTTTTTTTCTCCCTCTAGCCAAGTGATGGTTCTTCTTTTTCTCCCTCGAGGAGTTCACTCCCTAATTTGATTCGGGTTTACCTCCGAAAGGGGCGGGGGGGCTGCGGCTGTAGCCTGCCCTCCGCGTACTCGACTAACTGGTACTATTTCTTTTTGAGGTTCTTAGTTCCGCATTCACTGTTCCCTTTTCCCCCGGGGGTTTACTCCGCCCTTTTCTCATTTGCGGGGCCTCTCACTATTTTTCTTAACCTAAGACTTTTGTCCCTGATGCGGTCCCCCCCTTCTGGAGTGGATTCTCCCCCAGGAGTGAGCGCCTTAGTGTTTGAGACGGAAGGGGAGGGGCCTTGGGGGCACATTAGGTCCTTTTTCGCTTTCAACCCCCGTGGGGGGCGTGCGCGGGGACCCCCCCTTGCCTCCTCTTCTCCCCTACCCAGGAATCTGGTCGTATTCTGACCCTTCTCGGGGTTATTTTTTCCACAAAATATTTACCCAACTAAGCTGATCTCTGGATAACTTTTTTATTAGGTGCCCCCTTTTGTCTTTTTTTTTTTTTTCGTTACCTTGGTGTGCCCCCCTCCCCTCACCACCCCCCACCAGGGTTACTTGGTCCCCATTAACCAAAAAGGTTAAACCCTGATGTGAAGCGCCGTCCTTGCGCGTAACACGCCTCTGAAGGCGGATATCCACTTTGTTCAAGAGACCCACTTAGATTCCCTGGCCCCTTCAATTTTCCCAAGGAAAGCCTTCCTTTGGGGCCCTATTCCCCCAAGGGTCAGAAAAGGGCGGGAGGGGCGATACCCCTATCGCACTTGCCCTTTTCCGGGGTGGCCAGATCGGAACTAGACCCCCGGGCCCCCCTTTGTTATCCTCCGGGGTTTCTCTGAGGGGCCCCGCTGACCCTTGCACCGATATCCCCCAACTCACCTCAAACCCGCTTTTTTCAAGTTTCTTGAACAGATTGCCAATTTCCCCGGGGGCCCTCATCCGGGGTGGGGTTTAATTTGGTGTTCTCCCCCGTCAAAAAACACTCCCTCAGGGTAAACCTCCCTCCAGAACCTCCTACAGGCGTCCAGGGAACTGCGCAAACAAATTAAAAACAGGTCCCTATACCTGTGGAGGATCAACCATCCAACGGACCGATCTTTTAGCATCTACTCCCCCCCCCACAGCAGACACACTCCTTCTATGGCAATGTCCCAGCCTTGCGCATGATGTCTGATGCGCAAATTGGCCCCATATCGTGGTCCACCATGCGCCTGTCTCCCTACCCTAACAGCCATACCCCCCCACTCGGCTCCCCATGGCGGTTGAACGAACCTGCTAAAAAAAATGGCTCCGAGAGAGAGATCCGCACGCCCTCCAAAATTTTTTTCAAACTGAACAAGGATCGGTGGGCCAAGTCTCCACGTTATGGCAGGCCCAAAAGGGCGGTCCTAAAGGGGAACATGCATCTCCAGGGGGCCGGTTGAAAAGGGAGACGAGGGATCAACCCAAATCCTTACTCTCCGCCTTCACCCTTACAACCGAAATGTTCTCCAGACCAAATTTGCGCACCTGCGCTCCATACGAGACCAATCCCCCTTTAAAACCTACCTTGCGGAAAGTTGACGAGCTCCCTATTCAAAGCAGGGGTTTCTATGAAAAAAGGGCAATAAAGCGCACACCCTCCTGCCGGGAGCGGCGATAAAAGGGGTTCCCTCACCCCACAAGCCCAAAGTCCCGAGGGTTTCCCCCTGACCTACGACCCAAAAACTGGGGGACCCCTTTTTTTCGCAATTTTTTACTCTGACTTTACCGCCCCCAAAACCCCCCAAATCTCGGAGGCAGACCTCCCTAAGCTACCCGGTGGGGGCCGCCGAGGCGCTTAATTCCCCTATTGAACTGGAGGAGCTACTGGAAGGGATTAAGGACCTTCCTAACGGTAAGGCACCAGGCCCGGACGGGTTCCCGTACTCGTATTACAAACATTTCCCAGGATTGGGCCCCTTGTGTTCTCTCTCTGTATAAAGCTTTCTAAACGGCTCCCCCATCCCCGGGAGATGCCCCCACCCTATCCACCCTCTTTCCCCAAGCCGGGGAAGGACCCGGCAAATGTGCAAGCTACAGACCGACCCGCCCTTTTTAAATTTCAACATGAAAATCTTCTCGAAGATCCTGGCTAACCGCCTGAACCTTTGGGTCCCGCGGCTAGTCCCTAAGGATCAGGTGGGGTTTTGTACCCTTTCCGACAAAGGGGAGACAAAAACTAGCAGGCCCTAGACTAATTGAAGTTGCCAAATTGCAAAACAAGGGGGCCCTCCTCCTCAGCCTGACCAGAGAAGGCCTTCGATTGCCTCAGTTGGCCTTTTTCCTTTTTTAACGCTTAATCTTTTTTGGCTTTTACCGGAACTTCCTGCAGGCGATCAGGGTCTTTACTCCTCTCCCTCGGGCCCCTTAAAACTCCCCCCCTGAACCTCCCCCCTTTTTGGAACTACAAAGGTACTCGCCAGGGGTGCCCCCCTCTCCCTTTTCTATTCATACTGTGTAGGAGCCCCTTGCGCCAAATTAGACTGGCTCCGTCGAAACTCAGGTATTCACTTAGGGATAGAGAGTTTAAGGTCTCCCCCTTCGCAGATGATGTTTTCGCTACCCTGACCACCTCGTCCCCTCCCTCTCTAGCTTGCACATTCTTTTGGAAACTTTGACGGCTTTTTTTGGGGTTTTAAAATCAACACTCCAAAAAAAGAGGCCCCCCTCTTAATTCCCCGGGCCCAGTCCCTGGGCCCAACTTCAGCTCGCTTTCAATATAAATGGCACAACCTCCCCAAAGTACTTTATCCCCCTACGCCACTAAAACCCTCAAAGGCGTAATTTCCCCTCCCTTTTCCAAAAACCACCCTCTTATCTAAATGGCACTCCTGACTTACCCTTCTAGGGCCCTAAGCCCGGTTAAAATGACAATTTTTTCCCAAACTAATGTACCTTTTCGAAACCCTCCCCCTTTCCAAAACCCCCCAAAAAACTGAAATCCCTGCAACACGATCTTCCCAAATTTAACTGGGGGCATGGGGGTCATCGATTTTCAGGAAGTCCTATGGCAGTAAAAAAGGGGGCTGGGTGCTCCAAACATTTTTAAAATACTAACTTGGCGTCCGGACTGTGGCATCCCAGCATGGTCACATTACCACTTATCCAAAAAGGTGGAGATTGAGAAATTGTGATCTCAGTTTATCCCAATATTTTTGGCAAAGCTAGGGAGGTCACTACTCTGGCCCCCCCACAAGGGGAATGACTTTTACTAGGGGGATCTGGGCACTGCCCAACAAATACCGCCTGGGCCCCTTACGGCCCCCCCCAATGGTCCCCCTTTCTCTTCACCCACTCCTGCCGACTACACCTCACCCACCTTTGTTGCCCCATGGCAGCAAAAAAAATTTGTTCCATTTGCGAATAGCCCATTTTTCCCCACCAGGGGAAATCATCCCATTTGCGGAACTTTGCAGCAAAAATACCTCCCGCCCAAGGGACAATTCTCCATCTCCCAAAAAAAAACACCTTATGCAGATCTCGCAGGAGGTACATCTCTCCCACCCCCCACTCCCTTTGAGAGGCTTGCAATTGGGGCAGTCGTCGAAAGGGCCATTTCTATATTTACCCTACTGAAAGACCCTCCCCCCCGACCAGAAATGTACCACCACTGCACAGGGGGGAGAGTTTCCCCGGGCGGAAGCTCCCGTATCAAGTTGGCAGCTATATGGCACAGAGCGGGCCCCCTCCCCACTTGCACGACTATAAGGAGAATCAATAAAATCCTAGCATTGGGACCACACCCCAGAGTACTTCAAAATTTAAACCCCGCCGCCAATGCCGCAGGGTGTGGCGCCATTCCAGGTTCTCTGCCCTATTTTCGGGGCTTTCCCGGGCCATCCAACCATTCTGGGCCAGGTCAACGGGGCCTATCGGGATTTTTCCCCCTCGGGGTCTCGGCAGACCCTTCGGGCCCTTTTTCTTGAACTTCCGCTGACAGGTCTTCAAAACAGGCCTCTAAGCTTCTCCTTCATATCCCCTTTGGCTGCCAAAAACCTGATTTCCCCCTTTTGGAAACAAACCCCACCCCCCCCCTACCAACTGTAAAACAAGGGTCTCGAAGTGCAACGCGTGGAGCGACTCTGTCCCTTACGCATACAAACCTAAGTCCACATGCCACATGGGAGCCCCGGTTGTCTTTTTGGAGCGATTGCGTTTTATAAAGGGGCCTACCCCACTATACGAATGGCCCCCCATCCCCCTACTTCCTCTCCCATCCCCTCCTTCTTTCTAGTCTCGTGTTCGTCCCGGTTTTTTCTTGTTTGCCTAAAATGCCTCCTTTTCTGATCAAGATTTTTGGTTGTGTTTGAATAATTAATTTTTTTGGGCTTATTTCATTGGGGCCTAGTTTAGGCTTAATTACACTTAGCATTATTGGTCTCATGTGTATGTCAATTGATTACCCTTTTTTTTTTTTCCTTTTCCCTTTAAATATTTTCGTTTAAACAAAAAGGTTAATAAAAAAAACAATTACAAGGTTTTTTACTGTAGGAAGGGAATTGGGGCACGCTGGGGAGACTTCAGGGCTGAGGAACTTTTGGCCTTGATATGAGGGCCCCTTAAGGGCCACACGGTCACGAGAGATGAGGGTAGACGCAGTTCACTTTACAAGGGATAAAAGAAATTTAAAATTTAAAAAAAATAAACAACACTACTAATTTATGTTTTTTCTCTGTATGTAACTACATATTCCAGGGACAGGGCCCGGAGATTTTCAAATACGGGTATGACCACTTACAGTCAGAGTATGTGTTCACTGTTTAAAATTTTTTAAAATGCAATAAAAATTTGTTTAAAAAAAAAATAAAAAACAATTACAAAAAAAAGGGAATGTGTCATCAAAAAATGAGTCACTGTTTAAGTCCCATTTTTATGTTAAACATTTTTTAGGAATTTGTTTTTTTTAATTTTCCATATCACATTTTTTTTTTAATTTTTAAGGCATTTTCATTACTTTCTGCAAAGTCAAAAGTCCACACACTAGATTACTATGCTTCTGATTTGAGGTTTATTAGCAACATCTGAGTTAATCAGAGAAACACCTGTGGATGTGTTTTTCTTGAACACCAAACACACTGCTTCCTTGGTGGGAACATCATGGGAAAGTCTAAAGAAATCGCCAAATTTTCAGGGGGAGAAATGTGGAATTGCACAAATCTGGTTCATCCTTGGGGGCAATTTCCGATACTTTTAAAGGGGTCTTGTTTATTTTACAAAAAAAATTTTATTCAAGTACAAAAGGGAATGTCCAGTCACATACCGCTCAGGGAAGGGGAAAGGGGGTTTTGTTCTCAGAATAATGTCTTTGGCTGACATTGCAATCAACCCAAAAACAAAAGCAAAAGACCTTGTGAAGATGCTGTAGAAGCTGCAAAGATTGAAACAATCCACAGTGAAAAAGCACTTAAAAAAAATGGGCTGGGAAAAGGGCCCCTCTGCCAGGAAGAACCATTACTCCAAAAGAAACACTAAAAGCCAGATTTAAAGTTTTCAAATGCACAGGAAAAAGACCTACATTACTAAGACTGTCCTGTGGTCTGACAAAATTAAAATTTTAACTGTTGGCCATAATGACCATTGTTACGTTTGAGGAAGAAGAAAAATTTGGAAGCCCAAAAACACCATCCCCCAAATGTAAACAAGGGGGGGAAACATCATGGAACGGGTTTTTTGCTGCAGGAGGGGCTGATGCACTTCACAAAAAAAATGGGATTTTGAGGAAAGAAAATTATGTGGCAATTCTGAAGCAACATCTCAAGACATCAGCCAGGAAGTTAAAGATTGAGCGGAAATGGGTCTTCCAAATGGACAATGACCTGAAGCTACTGCCAATCTGGTTACAAAGTGGCTTAAGGAGAACCAAGTCAATGTTTTGGAGTGTCCATCACAAAGCCCTGATCTCAATCCTATTGAAAATTTATGGACAAGCCTGAAAAGGCCGGAGCGAGCAAGGCGACCTTCAAACATGGCTCAGTTACACCAGTTCTGTCTGGAGGAAGGGGCCAAAATTCCTACCAACTATTGTGAGAAGATTGTGGAAAGATCCAAAATATTTGACCCAAGTCCTACAGTTTAAGGGCAAAGCTGCCAAATACTAATGAAATGTATGGAAACTTTTGACTCTGCAGAAACCAACAAAAATGTATAACTTGCCATTCATGTATCCAAATCTCTGCCCATCATGGGCCCAGGAGTCCAGAGGGCGGACCCTCTTAGTGACTGACACCTATCTGAGTACGCACACTGTATAGGCATACAGGGATGTTAGAGTAGGACCACCCACTGGACTCCAAAGCCCAGAACGAGCAGAGATTCAAATGAAAAATGGCAATTTATAGGGGCACATTTCTAAAAAATCTATACATCAATCTACCCAGCTACTTTTGCTATACATTATGCTGCCCACAGGTTGGGATTGCATTTTCTGTATGACAGGTTCTCTTTAAAGAGTAAGCTAAAATTGTCCATATAACTTCAATATTAGCAGGTACTGACCTCGCAAGCGGTTTGTTCTCAGGGACAAAAATAAGTCTTCTCTTGGCTAACAATCCAATACTGCCCCACTACTTCCTAATGCCAAACAGAGGTCACGTTAGGTATCCAATGTTCTCTCCATCACAAATGGAGGGCTATACATTAGTGCTGAAAACCATTAGTCAAGTAAGTTGTGATTTCAGCATGTCTAAGAGCAGCTCATGTTACTTTCAATATTTTTTAATAATTCTTAAGTCTTGCAGTTTTCACTTTGGCCACTAGGCCTTGTTTGCACTGCTTTAACAGCAGTCCGTGAGATGCTTTACAGTAGCTTCATGCACATAGGAAATTTGGGACTGACTCAATCCCATTGACTTCTATAGGAGAATTTTCTAGTCATGCTCTGTGACCTGGGAAGAAGTCACTGTGCAGGGAGGTGAAAGGGTGACTATCTGCTCTTGTGACTGGTGGATCCTGTGTTATTGATTGACACTGGTGTCTCCTTTGTTTGACCCTCTTTGTGCTGATGAGCAGACAACTGAGAATCTTTCTGTACAGAACAGGAAATGTCAGACTATTATTAGGCTTCGCGGCAAAAGTGAAAACTGCAGGACGTAAGAATTATTAAAAAATATTGAGTGATATGGAAAATTTTTTAAAAAATTCTTAAAAAATGTGTTGAACATAAAAATGTGAGTTAAACAATGTCATTTTTGATAATGCATTCCCTTTAAATATTCAATCTCCATATTTTATTTTTTCAAAACTCCCATAGAACAGAATAGAGAGTCATGTGCGCTAGTTCCTGTCCTCTGTACTCCATAGGAACTAGTCAAACAGTGCATACATATATATAAAACAAAACCCCATTCAGGTATGTACATTGAGGAAAAAAATCCTCATGTTTGTTCCCTGCAGGGATTTAAACCTAGAATCCCTATGTTGGAAGGCAGAAGTGCTAACCACACCTCTACATTGTAGCTACTCACAGCTCTTTACATCAACAGACCTTAGTTTGACTAGAATGAGCACACTGTGGGGAAAGGCATGGAGATGTCAAGTCTGCTGGGTCACATGATGTAGTTCCAACAAATCATACACGCCCCTTTTGAACACACAAAGCTGAAGGAGAACAAACTAGGCATGAAATGCCTTTGTGGCAAAAACCCCTTTAAGATTTTGAGGAGAATAATCTTATTGAACACTTGAGTGAAAACTAGGAATATTTTCTTAAGACTTTACTAATGTTTTTACTTTATTTTTAGGAAGGGGAATATTTCTAACATTTTTGATTGTTATTTTAGATGCTGTTGAAAAAGGTTTATGAGGGAACCGTCCAGCATTGACATCTCCGCAATACTTGATGAATTTTATATCGCCTGAGAGAAACGTTGACATTTTGTCTTGGAAATGAATGAAACATATACGAAGGCTAAAGATTTAGTAAAAGTTTTTGTGATATTGGAATTGCCATTGATAATTTTGGATACCTTCACACGAACGGCTTAACTGATATATGCATAAGAGCAATGGGTTAACAACCTACATGATTGTAATGAATAGTCACTTGTTTTTTTACTCAAGCCCAAGGCCTAAGCATGGATGGGAGTATGGGGGAGTCAGTCTGTAATATCCAAGAATTGAATAGGTAAGGATATGCTGATGCTTGGGGGCTGAAGTAACTTTCACACAATACACTTGGATATTTGCTTTATATGCAGAATCCTTGTTTATTCGGTACTAGAACTATAGCCCCGCAACTGGAACCTTGAAGAATTGGGGCAGTGACCGATAGTGTGGGGGTCTGTATTCTCTAGTACTGTATCCAGCCGTCTAACAAGTGAATAACTCCAACAAATAAAAGATAATAGAAGTAACAAATGAATAGATGTCACCGCACCTATGCTAACCCTACTGTGTATGGGGCCCGGAAGCAGCCGGCCGTCACTGCATCTGTGGGAGCCCCTGGATGGTGGTGTTGGCTCTATGGACCCTCCAGCAGCTGTAGTGATGTGAGCCCCTGGATGTGTTGTTGGCTCTATGGACCTCCTGCAGCTGTGTGAGCCCTGGATGGTGGTTGTTGGCTATGGACCCTCCAGCAGCTGTGGGGAGCTACCTGGATGGTGGTGTTGGCTCTATGGACCCTCAGCAGTGTGGGGAGCACCTGGATGTTGGTGTATGCTTATGGACCCCTCCAGCATCTGTGGAGCCCCCTGGATGGTGGTATTGGGCTCTATGATCTTCCAGCAGCTGATGGGCCTTGAGATGGTGTGTTGGCGTATGCCCTCCAGCCAGCTGTGGAGGCCCATGGGTGGTGGTTATTGGCTCTATAGACCTTCAGCAGCTGTGGCGAGCCCCTGGAGGATGGTGGTGTTGGCTCTATGGACCCTACCAGCAGCTGTGGAGCCCCCCCTGGATGGTCGGTGTTGGCTCTATGGACCCTACAGCAGCTGATGTGGGAGCTCTGGATGGGTGGTTGTTGGCTCTATGGACCCTACAGCAGCTGTGTGGGAGCTCCTGGATGGTGGGTGTTCGCTCTATGATCCTATCACAGAAGCTGTGGGGCCCTTGGATGGTGGTGTTGGCCCTATGGACCCTCCAGCACGTATGGGATGCCACCTCTCCAGCACCTCACCGAGTCACTCCCCGCCCCTCTAGCTGCTGTCTGGGCTGCACACAGCGGGTACTCTGGATATAGCTGCTGGTGATAATTAGGTGACTAAACTGCGTGTATGTATTGTTTTCCCCTTTTCTCTCTCTTCTTATGGCAAAGGATAATCAGACAGAGCAGTAAAATTTTCTTAACATTTTACAAGACCAGAAGCAGGAGACACGAGACTAATTTTTACGCGTTTAGTGATCTGGGCTAAAACACTGTATTTCATAAGTTAATTCCCATTAATGCCAGTTTATTTGTTGGTACTTTATGTTTTGTGCTGGAAAACCCGAACCACCCCCTCCCAAGTATTTGGTCTCTCTGGGAATCTCTCCGATATGGTCTCCTACAGATTTAGAAGGGTTAACACAACAGACACCTCGCAGGCAGAGCACAGCCACACAAGATCACAGAGCAGGACATTCCCATGGGAGGGAGCGCAATGGACAAAGCTGCCCCCAGCGGCTGCTGTCTGTGGAGCGGACGGTATAAACAGGACGCCGGCACACAGCTGGTTATATATAAAGGCAACGTTTATTGAACAGTAACACCAGTGATGGGTGGAGGGCCCTCAATGCCCAGAGAGTCCACAACCCAAACCTGAGGGCTGGACTATGCCCATCATTTACGAGTGATCACCATGAAGTTTTTTTTTCGGGCCCCTCAGCAGGGTGTGAGGGTCTGTGCCGGTCTGAGGGGCCACAGAGCAGCACTAAACTTGATACAAGTCACTACGATCATTTGTTTCCCAGTTCATCAACTCTTCATTGTGAAACCACAAGCCGATCTCCTTCTCTGCCACCTCCACCGAGTCGCTGGCATGGATGATGTTCCTGCGGGCAAACTGCAGAGGATACAGTGGATTTTTTTTTTTTTAGTGGAAGATTGTACAAATTAACAAGATATGAAACTTTTGTAGTGACCGATCCTTCCAAAAAGGGACGCAAGTCTCAGAAACAGGATAATGTAAAATAGGTAATAACCTGCAGGAATCATATGTCCTAGGGCGTACGGGTGTCAAACTGCAGTCCTCCAGCTGTTGGGAAACAGCAACTCCCATCATGCCACCTGTTTTAGATTATACAAATGCATGATGGGAGTTGTAGTTACCCCAACAGCTGGAGGGCCGCAGTTTGACACCCCTTTGGGGAGAAAAACTTGGAGAATCGCTTGTTAAGAAAGATCTGGGCATTCTTGTAGATCATAGATTACAGAACAGCATGCAGTGTCAATCAGCTGCCTCTAAAAGGGAGGCAAGAAATTTTCGTGGATTAAAAAGGGGCCTTGGGCTCGCGGGGCAAGGGTGTTTATTTTTTCCGGGGGGGTTACCAAAAACATTGGTTTTTGGGCCTTCTTGGAATATGTTTCTTTTTTGGGGCCCCCCATTTTATAGAAGAGGGGTTTTAATTTTAGCTAGAGAGATTTCAAAGCAAAAACCCAAATTATAAGGGGGGGGGAAAAAGGGGGCAGGGTTTAGTTTGAGAAAAAAATGGATCTGGGGGGGAAAATGATTTTAAATTTGTTAAATATAATTTTGGGCCCCAAAAAAAAAAAATATGGGGGAAAATTATTTCATGTTAAAGCCCCCTCCAAAAAAAAAAAGGGGCACACAAATTTTGGCTTTGGGAAAAAAAATTCAATCCCAGAAAAAACGTTCCCTTAATAACTTAAAAAACTTTGGAATACCCCCGCCCAGGGTGGGTTTAAAAACTTGGGCAAGTGTGGGTTTTAAAAAAAAGGGTTAATACCTACCTGAAACTAAAAATATTAATTTCTTTTGTAGCCAATTTAAAATTCTGGATCCTGGCCCGGGGGCGGCTCTGGGGTAAAAATTGGGGGCCCACTGGACAATTGGTCTTCCTTTAGGGGGGTTTTTCCAAAGGGAAAAACCCGTGGGGAAGTTGGGGCTTAAAATCCTTTGGGCTCCCCTTTCCCCTTTACCCACCCTTTGGGGCCCTTTACCTCCCTTTTAAAACCCTACTAATTTTTTAAAAAAAGCCCAAAAATTAGGAGGGCAGGGTAATGGGGGATTTTCTTTTCAAAAAAAATCCAAAATATACAAAAAATTTAAAAATTTTTACAAGACCGGTTCCCCATGAGGGTAAAAGGGGAAAAAGTTCCCCTCTTTTGGGCAATATCATAAAACCCGGGGTTTAAAAAAAAAAGAAACTAAAAAATTTGGAAAGAGCATGAATTTTGGGAAACCGGGGGGTGATGGAATTTTCAAAATGTTTACCAAAAAAGGTTTGTATTTTTTAAACAAAACTTAAATTGGGTTCCCCAAAAATTTGTCCCACAATTCCCTATGACCCCAAAAATTTTTATCCAGGGGGGTTTCCAGAAATTTTAAAATTTTAAAAGGGGTATTGAAAAATTTAAAAATAAAATAGGGGGAAAAATTTAAAAAGTTTCCCAAAAATTTAAAAAAAGGGGAAAAAATTTCATCCCTTTTCCAAATTATAATATGGGAAAAAATAAAAAAGTTTAAAAATTGGGGGCCCCCTTTAAAACTTTAAAAAATTTTTAAAAAATTTTCCAAAACCCTTTCCCAAACAACCACAAAATTTAAACCCCCCTTTAATCCACTTTTCCCCGAATCCAAAATAGCCCAAAAACCTCCCGTTTCTAGGAAAAACAGTCCTACAAATAACTTTTCCTTTTGGGAAACGTAAAATTTTGGCCCACAGGGGTTTTAGTTAAATGGGGGTTTAGGGGGATATTTGCCTTTTGTGTTTTTCTCCAGGGGGAAAATTTTTCAAAGGGTCGAAAGAAAAACGGACAAAACCCCTTCCCGTTTTAGCCCGGGCGTGTTGATCCTGAGGGAAAAAACCCCCCCCCCCCCCCCCAATGAGGGAAAAACCAATTTTCCTTTATTTTGGGGGAAAAAACCAAAAAAACCCCAGGGCTCCAAACTGGTTTGGCTTTTTTCCAAAATTTTTTCCCAATTTGTTCCCGTTGCAAAATTTTAAAAAAAATAGGGTTAAAACGGGGAGGTGCGGCCCCCCTTTCCGGGCCCCAAAAAAGGGCCCGGGTTGCTTTAGTAAACCGCCCAGACCCCACTTCAAAGAAAGGGTTTTTCCCCCCTTTTAAATCGGGCAACACCAAAAGGGGCCCAAGGCCCAAAAGTTTACACGGACATTTTGATGCGGTTTTTTACAAACGTTTCTGTCCGAAAACGCATCAAAAAGCCTCCCAAAAAAACCCCCCCTTCATTTTTTTTTGATTTTTTCCCATGTTTGTTTTTTTTTTACCCCCGGTTTTTTTCCAAATTCTTTGGGCCCCTGAAAAAGAAGCGGGTTTTTCAATTCTCGATGTCAAAAACCCCATAGGGAAAAAATGGGAAAACTTTTTTTAAAACCTCAGCGCGGGGTTGGCCCCATTTTTGGGAAAAATTTTTTTTACATGGTTTTTTTACCCTGGGTATTAAATTTTTATGAAAACCCCCATCCAAAAACCAAGTTTTTTTTAAAAAAAAAAAAAAAAAAAAAGCACCCAGAAATATCTTAAAACCCCTTTTGAAGAAGCGCATTTCAGCGGGTTTTTTTGATGCCGTTTTTGGGGGCTTTAAAAAATAAACGCCAAAAAAGCCAAAATTAACATCCCCCCAAAAGTAAACTGTTGCCCAAGAACCAAATAGAAAACCGGTTTTTAAAAATAAAAGCTGGCCCATGGTTTTCCCTATGGGCAACCCAAAAACAGTTTGGGTGTTTAGACTGGTTTTTAGAAAAAGAGGCCCTAAATCTTTTTTGTTCGGGGAAGGGAAAACCCCCCTAGGGTGTAGAAAATGCTCCTAAAAAGGGTTGGGAATTTGGATTGAATTTTCCCCAACTCAAACCCGCTGATTTTGGGGGCACTGAAATCTCCTCGCCCCTGTACCAAACCCGGCCTGAGAAGAAACGGTTTTCCCCCAAACCATTTAAACGGGGGGGATCTTACTACATTGTGTCCTTCCCAAAAAAAAATAGAAGGAAAAAAAAAAGGATCTGGGGTTTCATGTTAAATTTTCCCCAAATTAAAGGTTTGGGTTTTTATAAAATTTCTTTTTCTTAAAAAAAAAAAAAAAAAAAGTGTAATATACATACATATACACACACCCCCGATAGATCACAAAAATTAATAAGAGGTTCTTTAATCAGAAAGTGTGTGTGCTCAAAAATAAATATACATAGATAGTAATAGATATATTTTTTTATTTACACCACACACACACAAATATATACATACAACACACACACACATATACACACCCCAATGTAAAGCCCCCCATCATACAAAAAAAACCGTACAAACCCACATATCCAGCCATAGTAATTGTCCGCCCATAAAACAGACTTAACCCCCAGGCCTGAAGAGAACGTTAGAGACCAGAACATTTTTTTTTTAGTTTTTTTTTTCCCACCTTAGTGTTTCACATTTGTAACTTTATTTTTTTTTTTTTTTAAACAGAATTTTTTATAAGATTTCAGCAAAGTAAAAAGTTTTCAAAACAGTGTGTAGACATTTTTCCTTTAGAATCAAACATAAAAGCATATGATGTTGATCTTACTTTTTCAAATACAAGATTTAATCCATAATGCTGTACTACATTTTAAGGTTTCCACAAAAAAAAACCGTTCCCCCCCCACCCCACCCCACCACAAATAAGATCGGGAAAAAAACCCCCCAAAAAAAATAAAAAAATGAAAAAAAAAAAATGGTAAACACAATTTGGACAAACAAAACCCCCCCCAACAAAAAACACCCCCCTCCAATTTTTAAGAAAAAACCCCCCCCCCCCCATTATGGGTTATTTTATATTACAAGAAAAGGGGGCCGTGTCTTATTATGAAGATTGTCAGCACCTTATATACAAAAAGTAGTAAAATTAAGCACATAAGTCAATGGATACTAAAACTGGAACTACTTTTAGAAAATCACAAGAATAGTGTTGTAAATAACAGCAATAATAAAAGAACAAAGTAACCTGTAGACACAAAGAACCAAGATACAAGACACAAAAGAAAGGGGGATAAACATAGAACAGCTGACCTCAATCCAAAGTCTAAATATATAAATATTTTATTATAACTTATAAATGTATGTGCGCTTGGCAATAACCTTCCATAACATTTACTTAGATGAAATAAATCCATAGATCTCCAAATTATCCTCAAATCCTTTTAGGGAGATCAACACATGTGTTTGTTGAGATAGTATACCATGATTCTTACATGCCTTATTCAATTTACCAATTTCAGTTATGCATGGAGGGTGTAATGCCTTCCATTAACTAGAAATTAGCACCTTGCAGCCGTTAAACAAGATGTATTAATAATCTTCTAGTATTTTTGCCCGCTGGTTCCGATAATAGACCTTTGAACAAACAGAAATAGTGATCATTAGAAATGCTCACATCTGAAACACTCGTATTAAGTCACATTTTTTGGGGTTTTCTTGTCTTCCAAAAGGACCCTCTGGGGGGCGGATCATGGACGATTCCAAAAGAAAAGGAAACATGACTCAGAGAATGCTCCACATCTCCACACTAACTCGGTATAGCTTGTATTAAAGCCAATGGAGCAAACGCAGGGTGTGATACCACATAGTCAATATTTTATAAATATTCTCCTTATAGACACTGCACCTCGTAGTTTTAGGTGCGGTCCCTCCAAATAAGGTCTGCCATGTTCTGAAGAATTTGGATGTCCTATATAATTTTCCCAGGTTGTCATAAAATCTATGGACAGCTGTGTTTGGAATTAGAAATCTAGTAGTAAATTATAAATGGCTGAAATCAACCCTTTAGTTGTTTTTGTAGTTTGCATAGCTGTTCAAATCTGTAGGAGTGGAAACTCTAACAGACCAGAACATCTGCGGCATGAAATGTTAATCTGTAAGTATCTGTAATGGCATGTGGGCTGAATTTGGAACCTTACCTGTATTATCTAAACGGAGCCAAATTCATTGTTCAATGATCACTAGATCGCCCAACCGAAATAATCCTGTTTTTGAACATGGTTCCATATTAGGATTACCCATCGCACTTGACATCAAGGGATGAAGAGAAAAGAACATGGGCAGGAAGCATCATAGCCATAGCTTAATATTAAATTTACAATTCCCGCCATATGTCCCTTTAAGGGCCATTGGGTGCCCTATAGAGCCCTATCTGTCTGTATAATGCGACCTTGAAACCAACAATAGTGATTTGGATGATAACGGTCGCAACCACAGTTGTTTTCAATATCTGCCCCAACGTGTAATACGCAAGGAGGGAATGACCATGCAGGGATCCTTCTCAAATGGGTTGGCATAAATATTAATTTAATTACGTCCAGGTATCTGCTAGTCCTCCACAGGCCCTTTGCCAGCCAGAATACTGACTAGCCACTCTATGCCTTTTAATAGTTCCAGAAAAGATTTTAAAAGGAAGGAAGCCTGCAAAGCCCTCAAATTTCCTAATGGGACAGGAATCGGTAGGGTCTCAAATAGGTATATAATCTTGGGCATCAATGTCATTTTTATAGCTGCTATGCGCCCTAGCAAAGAGAGTGGCAGCTTTGTCCATTTTTGCATCATAGTCCTCATTTCTGCATATAATTTGGGGAAATTCTGACTATATATGGATGCATAGGACTTTGTAATGTTAACACCAAGATATTTAATGGACGTCTCCTTCCAGCTATATCGATAGTTAGATTGTAATATCGCCAAGAGGTCTCTGGATATACCCACAGGGAGTGCCTCTGTCTTTGCCTTGTTTATTTTATATCCCGATAGATTGCGGAATCCATCCAGGAGAGCATGCAAATTCGGGAGAGTTGTGTGGGGATTAGTTAACGTAAGTAGTATGTCGTCCGCAAAGAGTGACAACTTGTATTCATGATTTTGAAGCACTACCCCCTGGATGGAGGCTTCCAGTCTGATGGCTGCAGCTAACGGTTCTACACACATTACGAATATTAAAGGTGATAGTGGGCATCCCTGTCTAGTGCCATTAAATATATTGATGAGGGGGGATGTATCGTGTGGTAATCGGATTGCCGCCGTGGGGGTGGAGTACAACCCGCGAAGTGCTGTCATAAAGGGACCTGAGATGCCAAATTGTTTTAACACTGCAAACATATACGACCAATTAAGCCGATCGAATGCTTTTTCTGCGTCAAGTCCCAGTATTAATGTTGATTGACCCTGCTTTGTTACAGCGTCTATAAGATCTATAACCCTTCTCGTGTTGTCTCCACCCTGGCGGTTTTGTATGAAACCTACCTGATCCTTATGTATGATCTGAGGAAGCCAGACCGTCAACCCATTAGCTAATATCTTTGTTAGAATTTTTAAATCTGCATTTAGCAGTGCAATAGGCCTATAGTTTGAGACTTCCAGGGGGTCTTTCTCGGGTTTCGGTATCAGGGTTATATATGAGTGTAGGAAAGAGGATGGAACTCTAGTGCCTTGTAAGATCGCGTTATAGAGTTGAATTTGGTGATGTGCTAGCTCATCCTTAAAGGTTTGATAATAAAGGTACGTAAACCCATCTGGGCCTGGTGATTTACCTTTAGGTAAGGCTTTAAGCACCTCCTCCAATTCCTCTATTGTTATATCTACATTTAGAGATTCCATTGCTTCTTTAGGTAATTGCGGTAACTGACACCCGGTAAGGAACTGTTCCAGTTTTTTATTTTTCTGTTGTTCATCGGCCGGCAAAGTTTCTGGAAGGGAGTATAGTTGGGTAAAGTATTGATGAAAAAGTTTAGTAATATGTGCGGGATTGTGAATTATATGTCCATCTTTGTCTCTTAGTGTGTGTGGAGTGCGTTGGTAGTTCTCCTCCCTGAGTTGTTTAGCTAAAAGCGAATGGTGTTTGTTACCTTTCTCGTAGTATCTTTGTTTGGAAAAGAGAATTAACTTTTCGGTGTGACCTATGGCTAGGGCCTTTAGTTGGGTACGAACGGCCACTATTTTCCTGAGGATGGTTTTAGATGGAGATTGAGTCAGAGCTTGCTCCAGTCCCTTTAGTTTGGCTATAAGTACTTCTCTCCGCAAACGCCTATCCTTCTTAACCCTGGAGCCTATTGAGATACAGTGACCCCTGATGACAGCCTTAAGGGCTTCCCAGAGCATTAAATTTGAGGTAACCGTTCCTCATTGCTGGGAAAAATAAGTTCATGATGTGGTAGTGAGTTGTTCTTTAAATGCGTGGGTCTTTATAAGTCCATTCATTAATCTCAATGACATCTGCGAGTTGTCATTGCCGATAGTTCTATTGTGAGAATTACAGGGGCGTGGTCTGACCAAGTGATTGGGCCTATTGTCACATCCAGTGTTTTTCGTAATGCTGGAGTGTTGCCGAAGAAGTAGTCAATCCTAGAGTGCGTGTTATGGGGAGTAGAAAAGAAAGTATATGCATGCTCTCCTGGATGGCTTACTCGCCAAAGATCAAACAGGACTATTTCGAATAAGTTTAAGGGAATTTCTCTTGACATTCGAAACCTGTGGGATCCGCGGATCTCTCCCCAATGGACAGCCTATCCATTACAACAGAGAAAGCCACATTGAAATCTCCTCCGAGCAGAAGTAGGGCTTTAGGCAGGGCTACTAATTTTCGTAGTACCCTATGAATAAACTTGACCTGGGATATATTAGGTGCGTATATATTACATAAGGTAATGAGGGTACCACGGTAAGTGCCGTGCAGTATTATAAACCTCCCTTGATTGTCTAAGTACGAGTTCAACCTGAAAAATGGGCATGGAGTTAGACAACATATCGCCACCCCGACTTTTTTACTGGTCTTGTGAAGCCATATATGCTTGGGGAAGTGACTCTTAGCAAACAAAAAGTTACTGCCTTATCCTGATGTGTCTCCTGTAGAAAGACGATTTCCGGGTGTAAAGCTTTAAGTTCTGTTAGCAGAAGCCTTCGCTTGGTGTTGGAGTTTAGGCCTTTAACATTCAATGACAATATTTTAGCCATCAGGATATTTATGTAGTGTTAGGAATATGCAGATGTTAACATAGGCTGTGAGAGGATAGGAGAACCGACTTTGACAATACCAGATACATAAGGGATATTGGGGGGACAAAGACACATTAACAATGAACTTTGCATTACAAGTGTGAGACATAACGAGAATACTCGTAATTGTGTACCAAGATGTTAAATCTTGGTGTGGGGTATCTATGCTTTGTTGTGAATGTTCAATTAATTGGCCTCTGTTTTCCACATGGGAAAACTGAATACAGGAGACTACAGATGACCCCAATGGGGGAGAATAGGTGGCAGACCATGACCAATGACATCCTGTGACCACTAACTTATTCTCCTTCCTATTGCGTTTTAAGAAATATCTTAACATAACTTTTTAACAGTTACGATTGTGTAAGGAGGAGTTGTTTGTTTAAGGACAAAAATCACACTCATTAGCGTGACTAATCTTGATAGATACTCTTTGGGCTAATTGTGAAGCGATGGTTATTTTTCATAAGAGGAGGTATGTAACTCAAGAAAAGAGTGGGGAGGGTTGGTAAGGAGAAAAAGTACAATTAGGAAAGGGAAGAGAAAAGACAAAGGAAAAAAAAAAAAAAAAAAAAAAAAAAAAAAAAAAAAAAGGGGGAGGGGCATACCCCCTAAGGGGAGGGGGAGGTGGGGGTTTGGAGAGGGGAGGGAGGAGGTATAGGGGTGATAGATAAGGGGGGGATTTAGGGGAGGATTTAGGGGGTATGGAGTGAAGACACTTGGCAGAGAGATTATGGTTTCCATTCTTTAGGAACCACTAACCAGTAGTCCTTTAGTTGAGTAAAATTGAACACATTGTAGGGAATGTCCGCAACTCAAGAAAAAAAATAGAAATAAAAAAAAAAACGAAATGTTGTGTTGGGTTCAATGCTTGTTTGGTAATCTTGGATCCCGGAGTGCCCTTTGATCTCTTTCTCGAGGGTGATTGCCAAATTGGAGGAGGTGGGTCCGGTAAGAGGGCATGTTCCCAATCAGCAATCTCAGGTACCGGTATGTTGAATGTAGAACAGAATGCTCGTAGATCTTTAGGTGAGCGTAGGGTGGAAGATTTGCCATCTTTGGTGGCTATAAGTGCGAATGGAAATCCCCATTTATATTTTACTTCATGTTTGTTGAGTTCCGATGTGATGGGTTTCAGCAGCGGTCTTTTTTTTTTTTTTATGTAGGGTGATCCAAGAGAGATCAGGATAGAATTGTTAGTTGAGTACCTTGGAATTCTATGGTCTTGTTGTTCATGGCTTTAGCCATGATACGTTCTTTAAGGCTGAAGTCTTGAATACAACTATTTCACGTCTCTGGGATACTGGGAATTCGTTTTCGGTTTCAGTGGCCCTATGATCTCTGTCCATTTTATTTATATGTTCTGGTGATTCTCCCAACAAAGTGTTGAATAGTTGTTAACTGTAGTGAAGATTTTCTGTTCCTTTAGCTTCTGGTAGCCCTCTCACTCTTATGTTGTGGCGTCTTCCTCTATTATCCAAATCTTCGAGGTGGTTTGTGGTGTCTTGTAGAGTCTTAGTCTGAGAGACCAATTGAGCGTGTATCTGGGAGACGTATGTTCTAGTGTCATCATGCGACTCCTCTAGGTCTTCTACTCGAGTGACCATCGCTTTTAGATCATGTCGGATGACAGAAACCTCTGAGCGACAAGCTGCTTTGACTTCTTCTACTAGAGATTTTAGATCATTTTTTGATGGTAGGTGGGCCACATAGTCCTTCCAATCCCGGATTGGGAGAGAACACTGTATTTCTGTTTGTGACTCTCCTGCTAGTGATTCCGACGAGGAGCGCCAATGAGTTTCCTGTGACTGTTGCGCAATAGGTGGGGAGGGTTAGAATCTCCAGGTCATCAGTTGGAATGCGACCATGGTGTCTCCTGGGTCCCCATACCCTTGACCGATATCTCTTTGCCACTCTGCGGTTTTGGGTGGTCTAGGCATGTTCTGAGCACTTTGTAATCTCATATTGTGAGGGATGTATGGTGCCTGACATGCTTAAACTAGCTATGGAGTGGGCAGGGCTCTCACTCTCAGAAAAGAAGTGCAGTTTGTACTCTCTTTAGAAAAGTGGGAGGTTTTGTTAGGGAGAAAGCTGTCCACTTTCATGGTTAGTCTGCACCAGCATTTCAGCAAAATGATTTTGTGCGTTATGTTCAATTGGTCTGTTAATGTGGTAATAAGCCCTGCGGGGAGATGTACTTAGTTGGTCTGACTGTGTTCCAAGGCAGGTATCCCACAGATGATTGGGGATTTCAAAGATCCTTCAGTGATCGTATCAGGGTAGAAGAGATTAGTTGTGGGGTTTCAGTGGTCAGGTCAGTAAGCAAAACGTGTCTTTGCAGCCAAGGTCGACTTCTCTTCACAGGCAGGGAAGAGCTGTCCCCTGAATCCCGCGTCCCAAAATGAGGCGTTGTGCTGCCGTTGTTAATGGCGCTCGGTCAGTTTCTGGCAGATATCAGGAACCGCCGTATACTGGCCTGCGGCTTGTATTATAGGAGCCGTGGTCCTTTGAGCTTCCCAAACCCCTCCGTCTAACCGTTGCAGGATTCCAACAGTTGCACCTCCAGCAGGTCCGGGCGCTGTCGTTCCTCGGTTGCGAGTCTAATGCAGCCTCTCAGTGAGCCTGGTGCGCACGGTCTGTCGTGGGTCCGGAAGTAGCTCACCCCCGCTGGTAAGCAGTGCGCGCTCCCCCACTTCATTAATACCCACCCACCGCTCCAGTTCAGGATCAGATGCTCGAGTCCGCATGCAGAGATATCGCCCGTATCTTTTAGCTGCAGCCGCCGGGACCTTCGCAGCAAGTTCAAGAGACAGCGCGGCCTGTTAGCCTGCAGGCAACGTGTGCAGGCAGGATCAGGTCCGGGTGCAACACGTTAACCTCTTTCTGTTGCAGCCACCGTGCCTCACACTGAGAGTCCGGGAGTAGATCACCAGCCCTTCAGTAGTTGTGTGTGTTTTTCAATCCGCGGTCGGGTGTCTGAATCACGATCTTATTGCTTGTTTTTTTTTTTTTTTTTTTACTGCAGCCGTTAGAGTTCCCTGCCGAATCCAGTGGCTCGCTCAATACCCTCAAAGCTCCGTCTGTATGTGATTTTCCAGATTAGTTTAGCGGTAATGGGGTTCTCAAAAAGGTCTATATCCTGCAGCTGTAAGTGTAGTTTTCAGAGCGTAATCTGCCAAGTGTCTTTCGTTTTAGCCCGGTTTTATTCGCGGTCATGTCGGAGAGCTCCGTCTTCACGATGCCATCTTGTTCAGAGCCAGGCCACGCCCCCTGGAAAATTGGGGATTCTAAGATATTTGTGGGGTAATTTCTGCTAGGGTATGAGTTGTGCCGGGACAAAGGTCCTCATGGCGGTGTGGAAAGGATGCAGAAGTAGAAGGGAAGAATGAACGATCACAAGAGAAGGATAGACTTCCTCAGTCAAGAACGTCTCCGGATGAGTCCCTCATTTCAGGGGTTATTTTTTATTTGTACTATAAAGGAAAGTGATGTGACCTGAGAT
Organism: Phyllomedusa bahiana; assembly: GCA_025379985.1. NCBI lineage: Eukaryota > Metazoa > Chordata > Amphibia > Anura > Hylidae > Phyllomedusa > Phyllomedusa bahiana. The sequence continues at coordinate 41,490 of JAODAL010035630.1, forward strand.
GTGTCTGACCTCTATGTGGGTCTCTATTTGCAGTGTTGTAGTTATACTGAGCTGGGTCCTGACCTCTATGTGGTCTCTATATGGTGTTGTAGGTTATACCTGAGCTGGTGTCTGACCTCTATGTGGTCTCTATATGGCGGTGTTGTAGGTTATACCTGAGCTGTGTGTTGACCTCTATGTGGTCTTATATGGCGGTGTTGTAGGTTATACCTGAGTGGTGTTGCCCCTATGTGGTTCTATATGGTGGTGTTGTAGGGTTTTCCCCGAGTGATGTTGACCTTTGTGGTCTCTATATGGCAGTGTTGTAGGTTATACCGAGCTGGGGTTGACTCTTGTGGTCTCTATATGGTGGTGTTGTAGGTTATATTGGGATGTTATTTTGGCAGAGTAATGTGTCCCTGATTGTAAGAGTGAGGGAAAAAATGCCCCCGTATAGGAGTTCACTTTCTTTCTTGCTGGGTTTTTTTTAGAAGTGGTGAGGTGCGGACCAAGGGAAAAGTGGAGGGGTATTTTAGTGGGTGGAGGGGGATATTTTTATGTGGGTGGAGGGGGTTATTGTTGTGGGTGGAGGGGATATTGTAGGTGGGTGGGGGGGGATAGTGTATGTGGGTGGGGGGTATTGTTGCGGGGGGTGGGGGGTATTGTATGGGGTGGGGGGGATATTGTATGTGGGTGGAGGGGGTATTGTAGTGGGGGGGGGGTTTGTATGTGGGTTTGGGGGGGATATTGTATGTGGGTGGGGGAGGATATTGTTGTGGGTGGAGGGGGATATTGTATGTGGGTGGAGGGGGGGATATTGTATGTGGGTGGGGGGATATTGTATGTGGGGGGGAGGGGGGATTGTAGTGGGGTGGGGGGTATTGTTGTGGGGGGTTGCGGGGGATATTGTATGTGGATGGAGGAGAAATTGTATGGGGTGGAGGAGGTATTGTTTGTGGGGGGAGGGGGATTTGGTTTGGGGGTGGAGGGATATTGTATGTGGGTGGAGGGGATATTTTATGTGGGTGGGGAGATATTTTTGTGGGTGGAGGAGTATTGTATGTGGGTGGCGGGGTTGGTATGTGGGTGGAGGGGGATATTGTATGTGGGGGGAGGGGGATATGGAGGGGCTCTTAGCTCTGTTTTATGATATGTTAATGACAATTGGAAATTTTTGCTATTTATAACAAAACATTCTGTTTCGGCACTTATTTTTTTTAAAATAAAATTTTTTGTAAC
>JAODAL010035631.1:0-42705 GCA_025379985.1 Phyllomedusa bahiana
TGTTTTTTTCCAAATTTGCGCAAAATGCAACGTAAATCAAATTGTTGCTGATTGCGTGGGTCTATAATGTCAAAAACTTGAGCTGCTTTTGCTTGTCTTGCTAATAGCATATCTGAAGCCATGATAATCAATGACTGATTAAACCCCAATAACCTTTAATTAGTACTAAAAGTTCAATGCGCAGAAAGCAGGTGCACGGCAAAAAACAAATTATATAAATATTAAAAAGATGAATGCCACTCACCCTCCCATGGAACATAGCAGGGTCCTCTTTGGGGTGTAAGGATCAAAAAAAGTAAAAGGATGATCCAGCATTTTCCCAGCCTATTAAAAATAATCATTTATTGATGTTTTTAAAAAATGAAAAACAGTGCTAGCAGCAAAAGAAGTGACAATAAAGCTGACGCGGATGAAAACTCTAGTATAGCTTCTAGTAATGCCAGCAGTTCCCAGTCCATACAATCTGTGACCAATTCAGAAAACGATCAATCCGAAGGGGAGGCAGAAAGCATAGGAGGCACAAAGAGGAAAACACGAAAAATCAAATGAACATGGTGAAATCCATAGACATTATCAACTTAACAAATATCATTCTTTTTTTTTTTTTTTTTTTAATTTTTTTTATTAACAGAGACATAAAATATAACATGTTTTTTTCCCACCACACTTCAAGTCTCTCAATTATCTTTGAAATACATCTTAACATTTTTCATAACAAATCTCCGCTTATAAAAATGAAACGGGGACATAAAGGTGGAAATACATACAGTATATTAAATCCTTAACTGCTTCTCAATTTTCTATTTTCCCCCCAAAACCCCGCCCCCCCCCAACCCAAAACCCAACTTCCCCCCGTCCCTTAAAAATTCCCATGCATTCTACGCCTCTGTGTATAAATACTAGGCGCCCCCAAAACCCCCCTTAATTTTTCTCCGTCAGAAAATTTCCGAAAATTTAAAGGGGTTCCTGATTTCTTTTATTTGGGGTCTTAAATACCCTTTTGATTAAATGGTTTCCATTTTCCCAAAAAGTACTTTTGCGATTTATCCTTATCTCTCTCCGCATTAACTTTTTTAATTTAAAACTTGTCTAAGGCATCTATTACCTTTCCCTTCTGGTATGAAGGTTTTAAACCAGTGCCGTAGTAGCATTTTTTGACTGCCAAAGTAGCTATGAACCCCCCGTCCAATATTAGCCCCTCCTTGTGTTCCTCCAGATTTCCTGCCTTTTCAATATAATGGAAAATGAAGCATTGTGGTGACATATGAACTGTTATGTTCCATATATCTTTAATTAAATCTCTGATGCTCCTCCACACATCTCCTACCCCTGGACATGTCCATATAGCATGATAAATATCTGCTTTTTCCGTGTGGCATTTTGGACACTTGGTCCAGTACTGAGAGTTGTGTCGATAGGGAATATCAAAGGCATAAATTGCTTGTGGGGCGATCCAAAAACAGAACTTCCCCCCCACAGAACATTGGCTTGGCCTTTCTAGCCACATCAAAGCCTCTCAGTATCTTCCTCGTGAGATCATTATCCTGTAAAGCAATTTCCCAGCTCTGGAACGTGGAGCTTACTATCCCCTCTGAGTCTTTACTATTCAAGACCGAGTACAGCCATAAACAAAAGCCCTCGCACCCCCCAAATTTGTTGCATAGCTCCTTGAAATCCCCCGACTCTTCTAGCATTCGCAGGTTAGAAATGGCTGATCTGCAGTAATTCCTGATTTGCAAGAACTGGAATACATGGTGTGGTTCCAGGGCAAACTTCTCCCTAAGTTGGTTCCATGTCATCAGTGTTCCCTCTTCCTCAGACACTATAACTTTTAGTTTCTGTATACCTTTGTCTTTCCATTTTTGAAACAATTTGTTTTCCCTACCCGCAGGAAATCCAGGCATTTCCCATAGGGGTAGCTCTGGCGACACAAACATGGGTCTTTTGTATAGTTTTCTAATGTGTCTCCATGTTGCTAGGGTGTCTCTTAATATTACACTTTGTTTCACCTCCGGGGGATGGGACCTGTAAGGTGTGTGCAATAATGCTACTAAAGTGTGTGGGTGTGCCAATTGTCTTTCCAGATCCAGGTTGGAGTAATATTCTGTTCCATGAATCCAGTCCCTAATGTGCGTCCACATCGCTGCAATGTTGTACATTCTAATATTAGTAAGTTGTGCCCCCCCCCCCGGCCCCCTACTCGACATTAGCTTTCTAATTCCTATTCTTGGCTGCTTGCCCCGCCATACAACTTTAGTGAACGCCCCTCTCAGCATATTGATGTCTATGTGTTTAATCAATACTGGTATGTTTTGCATCGGGTAAAGCAGACGTACAAAACTTACCATTTTGATAAGCTGGATCCGTCCCATCAACGATAAAGGGAGGTCTCTCCATCTGTCTAGTTCCTCCGTTATTTTCGCTAGCAATGGTTTATAGTTCAAAGTATACACCATTGACGATCTATACCCTATTTTTATGCCTAAATAAGTTAAATGAGATTTCACTACCTCTACTCCTACGTCTTTTTGTTGGATATCCCCTTTTTCCTAGCTGTAATAGCTGACACTTCTCTCGATTTACCCTAAATCCGAGAAAGAAAAAACCAAAGTCCTCCTTACCTCAAGGACCTTCGCTATTTGTGTTCTAGGATCTCTTAAAAACAGCAGCATATCATCTGCAAAGCAGACCAACTTCATCTCCCTCCTTCCTACTGGTATCCCCTGAAATATATCAGTCCGTAAAAGGTATTGGGTTTAAAGGTTCTTTAAAACTAGGTTAAACCCGCAAGGGCGATAGGAGAGAAACCTTGTCTGGTGCCTTTTTGAAGGAAGATTAGGAGTAGGACAAAAAGCCCGGGTATTTATCCTAGCTTGGGGGTATCCCGTTTCATAGCATCATATACTTCCCAAACATCCGTTTTTCCCCAGTTTCTAGGCCCCAAATTGACCCAATAAAATTGACATTGTGAACGCTTTTTCAGCGTCGATTCCCCAACAGGCAGGGTTTTTGGTGCCTATCTTCCTTCCCTTCCACTGCTCCCAAAGTTGACTGCACAGCCCTATATTTTTTACCCCAATCTTCCCTTTTAAGAACCCCATTTGGGGGTTCCAATCAGGGCGGGGCAAAAACCCGCCAGTCATTTTGCCTTTTTTTTAGAGATTATTTTGATTCTTGATTAATACAAAATGGGATGGTACGATCTGCTTCTTGGACCCTTTCCCCTTTTTTGTAAGAAATTTTAATGTAAGCTGTTTTCCCCTGAATTTAGCATCGCTTCCTTTTTTTGTCCAAAAAGACCTGTTTCAACGTGGAACCCATTTCTCGCATAAATTTTATACAGCTCCCCCCCGGTAAACCCATCGGGCCCTGGGCCTTATTGGGGCGGGGATTTGGGGCTATGACCCTGTTTATCTCTTTTCCTCTATTTTTCACTTTTTAATTTCTCTATCTTTACCCGGACTTTAGGGAGAAAAATGTTTCTCAAAAAAATTTTTTTGCCCTTTTAAAGTACAAAATTTTTCGTTTGGGGTGTAAGCTTGTTATAATACGCGTTTTGGATATCGTTGATTTTTTTGGTTCCCTTCTTCACACCCCCTAAAACTGTCTTTTAGACTAACAAATTCGTTACTCCTCTCCCCCTTTTCCCAACCCTGCCATTAATTTTCCAGTTTTGTTTCCCAAATTTTTAAATAGAGAAACCTTAAAATGGTACGCGCAACATTCGACCCTTTTTTGCTGCATCTATAAAAGCTTTGGATTTTATCCAGTAATTTTTTTTATCTATATCGGATCATCAAAGGTCGTTTGCCTGTCTAGCGTTCGGTTTTCTCCACTAAAATTGATCTCACTTTTCTCTTTTTTGCTGCCTTTAGGGCCCTGTTTTTCCTCTAAGTACCCCTTTCCCCCCGTCCCAAATAGGTTTAGGGATTTTTGTGCTCCCCTTATCTTTCCCTTTCTCTCCACATGACTACCAGTCCCTTTAAATTTTTCATCGCCAGAGTGGGTGGGTTTGTTCCCTATTTTGTCTGTCCCCCCTTTGGGGAAATCTCATCAAGGGGATGGCTACCGTGGGGTGGTAGAAATGACCAAGTCCCCCAAAGTCCCCCCGATCCCTCAATCCCCACCTCCCCTTTGGTTGGCCAGGAGGTATGAGTCTCGAAAAACGAACCGTGCGTGGGAGAAAAGGGGATATTCCCTTCCTGGGATGTGAGCCCCCCAGTTCGACTTAAACCCCGATTTACCAAAATGCTATGTAACATCGTTTCCTTTCCCGTCCTCAGGTTAGTATGAGATGACTCATGTCCTTTCCTGTTCTTCCAGGTTGTCTCATTAGTGGCAATTTGCAAGTCCCCTCCCACAAGCACCGCCCCCTCCGCCTCCTGTATAAGTTTACATTTCTAATTCGTGGAAGAATTTTTTCTATCGGATTGAGTTTTGGGGCATATATTGTTGAACACAGTTAATAATCCCGACCGTGTCTCTAGCTATTATCCTTGAGGAACCTTCCTTATGTTATCCATTCCGGTTGAGATAAAATTGACAAATGTGCTTCACATTTTTATATGGATATACCGACCACCCCTGCATTACCTTCATTGCTGCTGAACCTCTAACTTCGCCACCCAAAGTTTCTTTCGTTCCATCCCCTCGGGAAGTCCATTTCTGTCAAATGTGTCTCCTGTAGTAGGGCAATATCTGCCTCAATCTTTTAAATGCCTAAGAACGAGCATAGCTCTTTTTTGGGGGGAACGCAGCCCCTTTCACATTCCATATACACAATTTTCATCACACAGCTACCCCCTGGGTCCCTTCCTTTTTAATACACAGTCTATACGAATGCAATCCCCCTACTTGGGACCCCCCCCCGCAAACCGTCCCTAAGAACCAAAACTTTGTAATCTACCTTATCAAAGAAGCCCTTTTTACTTCCTTGCGGACTTCTCTTTTTTCGTCCACCTTACGTCGCGCTGAATCCACCTTCCTGCACCAAAACGAGCAATCAGTGTTAACCATGTGTCTCTTCTCACCTCCTCCCCTGACTCATCGATAATTGACCTCGCAGCTGAATAGCAAGAATACTCCGCTTAGATCTATATGCACCCCCCCCTCCCCCCCCCATATTCAAGATAATATATATAATTTTTAGAGAGATTTGATCCCCCTCCCCCTTTTTCTTCTACCCTACGCCTCCTGCTTGTCTTGCGGTTTGCTCTCCTGGAAGTTCTGATCAAACTTTACAGTTAGGTACGGATTCACTTCTTTCTAATACCACATTTCCTTGAGAATCCCCCTCATTGTGAACAATCACACAAAAACAATTACAACAACAACCTTTCCTTGTCTGCCATCCATTTACCTGTATCGGTGAGTCCATCTGTAGCCTAAGGGGAACTAGTAGCGATCTGGATGGTAACAGAGATAACAATTACTCCCCTTCCCCTCTCTAAGTGTGACCCGATCCTAAGTCCGTCACAGAGAAAAAGTCCACCGTTATATATACTCATCTCTTCCTCGGCGTTCTGTACCGTCCCGGTAGTGCTAATTCTTCGCTGCTCCTGGAACTTTGGTTCCCCCTAGTGAATCTTCGTACGTCATTTTGTCTCTTAGGTGTCATGCATAGACGTAACGCGGTCACTTGGAGGTGACATCCACTGGACCACCGTAGGCGATGGCGTACGTGGCCCAACACAGGGAGTACAGAATCTAAGTGGGCACCGGTACATTCACTAAGACCCGCAGCATAAGCGGGACGGAACACTTGACTGCTGGCGGGAGTCCCACCAGGTCCCACTACCACTGCGGGGCTTGCCGCGGAGGCGGCCAAGGTGTCAGGCGAGGTACAGAAATCGGCAGTCAGGCTCTTAGCACGGGGACAGGCAAGAAGGTCCCGGGCAGGCGCTTGAGGTTTCGTGACGTAGACAGACAAGAAGGTCAGGCAGGCGGCAAGGATCGTGGCTCGATAAACGTAAGCAAACGGGTTCGGTACACAGGTAGGCGGACAAGGCTTTCTGAACGCTTATTTCCACCAATAGGCATGTTGCACTAAAGAATCCGGTCTAACAAGGCCACTGGTAAGAGGCAGGGCTAAAATCGGAGAGGTGAGCCAGGTAATGGCCAATTACCCGGCGCACTGCCCCTTATAAAATCTCAGACTGCCGGCGCGCGGCGCGCCCTAAGGGGCGCGCCTAGCCAGCACGCCGAGAGACTCAAGACGGACTGGGGCAGGAGCAAGGCCTAGGGTTAAGTCACCTGGGACACCCGGCTAGCGGGATGGTATACGGACCCACACGACCGCGAGGTGTGGACGGGGCGCCGGGCCCTTTTTTGTCAGATCAGGGCACGGAATCTGCGACCTAGCTACCCGGGGCCGATGAGTCGCAGGGCATCCGTGACACGTACCCCCACCCATGGTCCCCCTTCTTTTTAGAGTGGAGACTTTCTATGAATAATGACGGCGGTCCAGATGTTCTCCTCCGGCCCCACGATCTTTCCTCGGGCCCGAACTCCTCCCCCTTCCAGTCGACTAGAAAATACTTCGCTTCCCTCTAGTCCTCCTCATACTCAGGTTTCTTCTAACCACAAAGACTATTAGCTGCATCAGACCACAGACGGAGGAGGGACTGCCTTCTGAAGACAGGCGATTAAGATCAGGGGTTTAGTACGAGACATGAAATGAGTTCGGGATACGCATGGTAGGGAGGAGCCGGAGTTTATAGTCCACAGGGTTTATGCGCTAAATACCTCGAAGATGTCCAACAAAGCGGGGTCCCAGTTTGTCAGGAGGGATTTTTGAAGGCGGACATATCTGGCAGACACCACACTTATCACCCCGGGGAGAAGACAGGAGAGAGGCTTCTTCTTTTATCTGCCTGACTGCTCTTCATGCGTCAGTACGCAACAGGGATTTGCTCGGGGTCATGGACCAAATGGTCCCTATGTCCCTGGACCAGAGTGTCAGCTAGCTGGGAACCTCGGATGATGCAATGCTAGCGGGAGAGTGGGCGGATATGTACCCGTACACAACTTAGAAGGAGGAGAGGCACCCGCGGACTCTGACTCCAGGGAATTATACGAAAATTCCTGGCTCAGTCATTTTGCCGTGCACAGAACACGAAAAAGGAGAGTGCGGGTAATCCTCCCCGAACTTGAGAGTCATGTCTCTCCAACCTTGCCATTCGTCTGAGGGTGGTATGCCAAGGAGAAGTCAAGCTTCACCTGGACAGTTTAGCGCAAAGGGCCCGCCAGAAATTTTAGACACAAACGCACCCCCCCGATCAGAGATGACATTAGGAGAGGGAGACTGCAGACGAAAAATGTGGATGAAAAAACAAGGAACGCTCGGCCAGAGCGCGAGGCGAAGGCAGACCTGGCAAGCGGTACAAAATGGCTTGCCATTTTATAAAACCGTTTACTGCGACCACTCACCCCCACAAACGGTATGTACCGGACTAACGGGGGTAGTTCGTTATGAATAGTCCATCGCACGCGAGCCATGTGCGTAGGGTTGGGCAGTGGGTGCAAAGACCTGCCGGCATGTGGCTCGAGGAGCCTTGTTGCGACACAGAGGTTCACGCCTGTGACGAACTCTTAACAGTCCTACGCGAGTCCTTGCCACCAATAGTAACGGGATCATCAGTGCAAATCAACGTCTTTGGGCACCGATGGAATTAGTCCTAGGCCCACCAGTGATCATCGACCCCACTTCAGGATATATAACCCTACCTTACTCCTCACTGTACAATCTTGTGCATAAAAATGATGATCAGTAGGAGGTATGTAGATGAAAGTACTGTAATCAAATAAACAATATTGTATTTGACTCCCAAAGAAACAATTACTGAAGAAAATATAGGAACCATAAATACCCAAATCAAAAAACCCATCCCATGCAACAGCCCCATCATACAAACGAAACCCAGACAACATAGTACCACAACACTTGAGCAAAATTGCTAATGTAATGCCTGACCCCCACCTGAAATCAGCAACCGCCCCCCCTTCCTCTCGAAATGCTACACTCATGTGCCTGTACCCAAACATGACGATGAAGTACACAGCAAACTCAAAAATCAACAGGCCAAAGTAAAAACCCCACCTTGCAACCCGCCCTGCCAAGCATTCCCAGATGTGTAAAACATTAACACTGCCCCACCACCATCAGAAAGACCAAAACAATCAGCTACCAAAAGACCCTTATATCCATCCATCCAAAAATCAACCACCCGCCACCCAAAACTCAAAATGCCCCATCTCCTCAAACCCTAACTATCTTTGTGTAACTTCCCTCATCTATGCAAATCCGCGACCGCACACCAACAATATACGTACCCACCCATATAACCAATTTGCTCCCCACTACAGCTCCAGTCACTACCACTCACCTCGCCAAACCGTCCCCACCCGGTACAAGATCTGATCCCCCAAGTACCCCACCCGACAAACAATCGTGTCCACACTCACAAAAATCCCATTCTTCCAACAAACTCCCATACCCCTAAACCATTATATCCCCACTCACACGCGCTTGTCAAATGTGACACGCAACAATACCCGTGACCCTATCCCCATAAATGCAAACCAGAATTTAAATGAGTTTCAAGAGCGACATGTAAAATATAATAAATAACCCTAATGTGTGCAGTGGTGGCGCACTTCGCAAAACAGAGTGGATTCCCGTATACACCAAGGTTTTTGAAAGGCCTGTTTTATGATGGTGTTTTCCAAGGTAGATCATACCGGTAGGGTCCATGGTGTAGACAAGCCCTCGACTGTACAGCCGCACGCTTTCTAGGCACCCCCCTTTGCCCCCCCACCCTATTAACGCCCTCCTCAAATGCGCCCCAACCCCGAACCATCACTTCGCCCCAACGGACCAGACTTGGAAAGCCTGCAGCACGTGAACCACGGGCAGAGCTGAACTCCCGATAACACGCGTCCCCCCACGATCCCAGTCACCTACATGTTACAAATTTAAATAGTGAACACAATCAGCCTCCCCTAGGCACAAACAAAATAGACAAAAACCAATATTGGGCTACGAGGGGGCTGACTACCCTGTATACCCGTGACGCACATCGGTAATGTGGCCCTAAATGTCCTACCTTGACCCATCAATCCCGCCCCTATGTCGTAAACACCCTTATGGAAGTCAGGTCCTTGGCCTGACCTATTTCGCCGGAGTCTGACCAGTCTCACTCCTGTCCCCTTCCACCCTTTCTTCCTCCTGCACAGCCCCATGGTAACCACTCACACATCCTTACAGACCTCATTTTTCCAGATAATTTTATGTCCTCTTCGCTCGCACTCTATTACGTAATCTGTCAGAGATCACACTGGTTCCCCTGACCTCCCCCTAATCCAGCCCCCCAACAGCCACAAATTCATGAACCCATCATTCCCCAACAAAAATAGTTACACTTATGTGACTTCCCCCGACCAGAGACCCAACCCTCCCCTGCCCCATCAACCCCTGTCTATACCCCCTTATTCCGGTCCAGCATGCCAACCCGATAACCACCGTACCCTGCCTACGAATGCGCCCCGAGTGCTACACACCGTGTAGATATACTATCCGGAACCCCGACCTCCCCTCAACTGTTGTCATCTGCCTTGTCCCTTGTGAAAAACGTGGATCTCCCCTCTCGCACCCCGTTTGATGCCGCCTCCCCCGGGTACTCTACCCTCACCGCCTTTCGTCCTCCGCCCGCCCCTCTCCACTTCGTCCCACACCGTCCCATGCACCCACCACTGCCTGGGCTCCTTCCGATTCATGTCCGTGTTCAGATGTACCTACATCTGCGTCCTCCGCAGGCCCTAACTCACTGCGTGCCCACTTCCTGTCTCGCTCCCCCACTCCCCTCAAGGTTCGCCTCCCTTCAGTGACACCAACCACTTCCAGTCTCCCGTCCAGTACCCCCCTATCGAGTATCATGCGTTCGCTGCAGCCTGTGCAATCCTGCTTCTGAAGGCCCGCCAAACCCAACTTCCCCCCTGTCCCGCTTAACACTAACACGCCCGTAACCCGTCCACTCGCTCTACCCTCTTACACTGTACCCCCCCCTACTTAAACCGACTGAGACCATCCCGTACAGTTCCTCGTGCCCCATCAGCGTGCCCCCATGTCCGATTTTTGTAGATATACCGGCCCACTCAAGCCCGTCGCCGACTCCCCTCAAACGAACTGGAGCTGTTCCCCCTTGGACCGCACCGGCGAATCGCCGTACTAGGATAAAAGAGCCGAGTGGGTTATTGTGAGAAATATAGTAGCTCGAGGCCTCATTAACATACAGCATAAGAGGCGTCCTAAACACCAACAGGGTTGGAACTCCGAATGCGGAGAAGGATTATTTGGTGGGTCATGGCGAGGCGGTCTGCCGATGTACCCACTAATGTTTAAATAATATTAGCACTGACCATAATGGGGCTTTAACGAGTATAATAAATAATGATTCTTGACTATGAAAACTCTTAACCCAGACTGTGCACATTCGCATAAACGGCTGGTTTTCGTAATTACAGTTATTGCTACCTTGTAAAAAGCCAAGGATGACCCAGACATCAGAGCACCACCTAACGATCCAGCAGACTAATTGAGACAGCACAGACGGAGAAGAAACTCTGAGAGCATTGAGTCGTAGTGAACCCTGTAGACATACCCGTGACGCACCCACTACTAGTGTACCGGAAACAACCACACCCCCGGCCGAACGGCAAGCTGCGGGAGGTAGAGCAGTCTTATCGCGTGTCCTGCACGGAGAACCTGCTTATAGAGGGCCCCCGGGAGAGCGGACTTGAGGATACCTACGGAGTTCAGGCGGACGTAGTCTGATCGTCCCCGGTGGGACGTTCCGGAGGATGACAGGGCGTCTGCGGAGAAAGGCGTTCCAGAGGAATTATATGCTCTGGGATCGCTTCTTCACCCACCACGTCGTAGCACGGGAGAGGGCACAGCCTCACAGTTTTTCTCGGAGGGCAGAAATGAATCTGAAAATTAACAAGCGGGAGAAAAAAGCGACCACCTAGCCTGTGCGGGGATTAAGTCGCTGGTCATCTCTGGAGGACTGGAGGTTTTTATGATCCGAGTAGATACAAATGGGAGATGCCGTGGCCCCTACCAGCAAAAATCGCCATTCTTCCAGGGCAGTTTTAGGAGCTGAAAATTCCAGATCTCCCATGTTGTGTTAATTCCTACTCCGCCTGAGAAAAGGTTTTAGAAAAGAAGCCACAATGACTGTTTTGCCTGTGGGCCCTTTTTGTCGTGAGGACTGCTCCAGCGCCTACCGATGAGCGTCTACTTCAAAGCTAAGGGTATCGCTGGGTCTGGCCGCGGACAGATGGACGCAGAGGCAAAGGTCCGTTATTAGCTTGGAGAATGCTTCCTCGGCCCTACGGAAGGCACTACCGTGGATTGGCTTCTTCCTCTAAGGGCCACAATGTGAGCCACCAGCGTGGAGAGAAGTGGGGAATAAACGCCGGTAAAATGTTGCAGTTAAGCCCTCAGGAACCGGTGTATGGCCCTGCAGGCCCACTGGCGTGGCCATTGCAATACCAGCTTGACAACTTGGCTGGGTCCATCCGTAGCCCTTGGTCCGAGATAAAAATATAACCCAGGAACGGAAGTCAAGACTTGATGAAAGTGATCACTTCCCTAATTTGGCAACAAAGTTGATTAGCTCGTAGGCGCTTTAGCACTTGGGCGGACATGAAGGCGGATGAGTCTCCAATGATCGGAAGTATATCATATTCGCCAGGTAGACCAACTACACAGTGTCCGAAAGGCATCACCAGTACTCGAAGTGGCCGTCTCTGGTGTCTGAAGGCGTCTTCCACTCATCGCCCTTGCAGATCCGGACCAAATTGTAGGCCCCTCTCAGATCCAGCATGGAAAATACCCTTGCGCCCTGTAGCACCGTCGAATATTTCCGTGATCAACGTAGAGGGGAACCGGTTTCTTTACCGTTATTCTTGTTCAACCCTGTGTAGTCGATGCAGGGCTTCCGTAGGGAGCCGATCCTCTCTTTCCACGAAGAAGAGATACCTGCTGCCCACGGGAGACGAGGACCTATCCGAATAAATCCTTTTCTGAATGTTTTCCAGATGTACTCAGAACATGCTTGAGTCTTCAGGAACGGATAAGTGAGGTTATACTTCTGACCCGCGGCGGGACATGCTTACCGTTGCAGAAGATCAATCGGGCACAATCATATGGATATGTGAGGCGGCAAGGTCTCTGCTTGCTTCTCGAAAACACACAGAAACTCACATATGAACGCGGGAGACCCCAAGAGGCTTTAGACGGAACTGGAGAAGCGTAAGCACTCGGGCTGAATGGCCACCAAACAGCGAGACCGACACACTGGACCCCAACGCAAAACTCTCCGCCCATCTGCCAGTCAAGCACCGGGCATGTTGCTGCAGCCACTGAAGACCCAATAGGATGGGCAGAGGAAGACCGGGTGTAACACATAGAACGACGGACTCTCTTTATGCCAGTGCACCAATTTGAATGAACAGTGGCTCCCATACTGTAACGGACTAGATCGCTGAGGAACACCCAACTGACGGAGGAGAATGGATAGGTTTCACCAGGAGATCCACGGGAAGATGGAGTTGAGAACCACACGGCAGCGTCCAAAAGTTCCCAGCCGAACCGGAGTCCAGGAAGGCTGAGAGCTTGAAAAGAGGGGTCCCGACTTCCGTTCTGACCAGACGGGTATCTTCGACGAGGAGATAAGACTGCACACCCCCTATGGACGACTCTCCCACGTAGCCTAAGGTGCGCTCGTCTCCCTCTGTCCGCCGCGGACGGAGCATGCAACCCCAGAGGAGATGTTCAGGGCTACCACAGTAGAAGACAAGGTTTTTTCACATACGCCGTTGGTCAAGTTCCTGGCGTGAGTACAGGTGGGCTCATCCACTGGCATGGCCTCATCTACTCTGGCTGGTAAGGAGGCTGTGAGGCCGTAGAAACACCGTGAGACAGGCCGGACAGGCGGCGTGGTAGGAACTGGTTCTTCTCATTGGCGGAGCTCCTCACGTCCTCTCTGTGAAAGCGGATATCATTCCGGTTAGCCAAATGGATGAGCTCGCTTAAAGAAGTCGTAGAGTACCCGGCGCGAGCATCCTTAATCTGGCTGGAGAGACCCTTCTTGAACGTGGCACACAACGCTGCATCGTTCCAAGCCAGCTCGATGAAAGTGTGCGGAACTTGCACGGTGTAGTCTCCCACGAGGCGTTTCCCTTGTTACAGTTCAACATGGGCGGTCCTCAGCAGACAAGCGCGGGCAGCTCTTCGAAGACACTACGGAATTCCCCTGTAGAAATGTCATCAGGTCGAGCGGTGGACCGGCTCGCCTCGGTCCCAGAGAGGAGTTGCCCAGCCAGGTCTATACAGTAGAGGAGACTGACCCACAAAGCCACCTTGGATCTTCCGAAGGAATGACCAGCATAATGATCCACATTAAGGAGCACTGGTGCGATGAAGCCCTGCAGAGCCCTTAGGTCCCCGGTGTAAACTTTGAGTCTCATGGCCAAGCGGAGGCTTAGGACCAAATGGAATCGACCGCCATGGAAGAACCACTGCAGCCGACTGCTGCTGCTGAGGTGGCGATGAGCTGCTGCATCCCATGGAGTAGACTGCCATCGAGCTGCAGGACTTGCTGCGCGATCTGTTTTGAAATGCTAGACCACGACGGTGGTGATATTGGCGACGCTCGCAAGGACGCCTTGGCGGATCCAAGGCCAGGATTCTTACAGTACCGTGGTGCCTGGAGTGAGGATCTCTGACCACCGCAAGCGATGGCGAAAGTCCACACCAGGGAGTGCGCAATCTAAGGGGGTCCCGAGGTATTCACCAGAGCCCGCCGCAAAGCCGGTATGGAGACTTGCTGTGCGCGGAGTCCACCAGGTCACTACCACTGGCGGGGCCTTGCCTGCGGTGGCGACCAAAGGGAGGCGAGGTCATAATCGCAGTCAGTCTCGTAGTCGGGGACAGGCAAGAGAAGTGGACAGGCAGCAGCTGAGGTTCTGTGACAGTCAGACAGTCAGAAGGGTCCAGGAGCAGCGGCAAGGATCGGGTCGTAACGTAAGCGCAAAAGGGTGGGTACACCGGTAGTGTAGCCAAGGCTTTCTGGAACACATTTTCCCAATGGGCATGTGCACTCAAGATCCGCAAAGGCCACTGGGAAGAGGCTGGCTAAAATCGAGCAGTGCCCGTAATGGGCCAATTACCGGCGACTTTCCCTTTAAATCTCCGAACACTGCGCAGGCGCGCGCACATCCCCAAAGGGCGGCGCCGACGCTCGCCGAGAGACCGAGACGTGACGGGGCAGGAGCGTAGCCGGGAAAGTCCACTGGGACCCGGCATCGGATAATGAGCGACCCCGGACCCAGTGCGGACGAGGCGCCGACTCCAGAGTCTGGGGCCAACGAATGTCGCCTGCGCGCAATCACCGGACGCGCAGGGAGTCGCAGCGGTCCTCCGTAACCACATATCAGTCTACTGAAGATCTGAGTGCTGTGACTTCTTTAGCCAGTCATCCAAGAAGTTTTCCGCTTCTTCTGAGGAGTAACAAATCACCGGGCTCCTAGATCTTGTGAAAAATTACAGAGTTTCAGGGAAATTGCAGAGTTAAAACGTATCTGTTTCTTTAACCAGCGTGAGAACATATTGAGGAGATCATTTCCTTTTCCTGGATACTTCTAGCTGAGTAATCTGCAAATAGCAATAGTTGCTTGGCCTTTATAGGTTAGTTTGCTTTCTTTACGCGAATGATTATGTCATTAGCGCCAGAGAGATTTTTTCTGCATAGTCTAGTACTTGCACTATCCACGACGCTTTTAGTGGCAGAGTTTTCCCGCTCGTCCTGCGTCGCTCTGTGTGGTCCAATTCTGAGGGCCTCTTTCCACCACTTTTAAGGGAGTGTCACAGAACAAGCAACCTGGGATCTCATAGAGCGCCATATCTTTCGCGGCTAGGCTCATACTGTTGAGTATCTCCTCGCTTAGGCCACAATTCTCAATTGTACTCCTGCTGATCTTTTTCCAATCACCACTTTGTTGATTCTACGTAACATAATCCGTTGCCTCAGTAGTTTTTCCCACGAACTTCGACATTCACCAAACATGATCATCTCTTCCACGTGCCACCTGCCTCCCTGATCCTCCACATCAGAGATCTGCTGCTATTCTCGAATGTCATAATGTCTGATCGAAACTGAGCCTTGACCAGACGCCGAGGCTGTGACTGACCATCTAGACACTGTAACGGCAAGGACTCCGCAACTCCTAGAGATTGCCAGTAATCTTGGTCTAGTAGTTTTTGCCACTGCTATGGCCAACATTTACATTAGATTGAGCCAAAGCCTGGCGGATTTGTTCTTCAAATTCCTCACCCCGACATTTCAGCTAGAGAGGTGATATTCTTTCAGAACCCCCCATGAGAGTAACTACGGGCTTGTAACTGCGGTATAGCACAGGGCTGTAATGAGAACCCCCTTCTCCACACTCACCAGGTTCAGCTTTCTTAGTGTCCTGTTTCCTTAGCATGGTACCCTCACTCCATGTGCTCAGGGCTTAGTGGCAATTTCCCCTATGTGAGCTCTTGCTGTCATGGCTGTTGGAGGGCATTGCTGCTGTTTTAGTAGTCACTGTTGGGCTGGGGAAGTGATCTGTACCAGCCCTGTCCCTGCCTCTCTTTTTGTCCCAGGGATGATTTCCCCTTCATATTGCCTGATTTCATGTGTGGCCTCCTGCCTCCCATTCTGTCCCTAGTAGCTGTGGCTGTTTTTCAGGGGCCCACTCACTGCTTGCTGCCCGGTCCCCCACCGGGATCTGAGAAGGGGCTGCCGCTGCACTGATTGTGCGCCCACTCCTTGTGGAGCGCGGAGGGTCGGGCGCCATCTTGGCCGCGTGGTACGTGCGGTATGTGCGGCCGGGATACTGCTGCACGATATAGGGGCTCCCCGCCTTACTTTTAGCGTCGTTCCGGGGCTGACGCGCTGCTTCAGGCACTCACTTGTGCCGACAAATTCGCCGGTATGTAGAGGGGAGCGGCTCTGGGAGAAGGAGCGGGATCGGAGTTCTCACTCCCTGCTGCTCCTCATAGACGCGCCGGAACCGGAAGTCCAACTCCACTATTGGGCCCCAAGAATCAACTCCAGTGGTGGGTCCCAAGAATCAACTTCACTCGTGGGCCCAACCAACTAACTCTACGGGGGGCCCCTACAATCAACTCCACTGGTGGGCCCCAAGAATCAATTTCACTGGTTGGGCCCCAAGAATCAGCTCCACCTGTGGTGGGCCCTAAGAACTATTCACACGGTGGCCCCAAGAATCAACGCCACTGGTGGGCCCCAAGAATCAACTCACTTGTGGGCGCCCAAGAATCAACTCACTGTGGCTCCAAGAATCACCTCCACTGGTAGGCGTCTAGAATCAACTTCACTAGTGGGCCCTAAGAACTAACTCCACTGGTGGCCCCAAAAATCAACTCCACTGGTGGGCCCCAAGAATCAATTTCACTGGTGGGCCCCAAGAATCAGCTCCACTGGTGGGCCCTAAGAACTAATTCTACCGGTGGCCCCCAAGAATCAACTCCACTGGTGGGCCCCGAGAATCAACTACACTGGTGGGCCCCAAGAATCAACTCAACTGGTGGCTCCAAGAATCACCTCCACTGGTGGGCGTCTAGAATCAACTTTACTGGTGGGCCCCAAGAATCAACTCCACTTGTGGACCTCAAGAATCAACTCCACTGGTGAGCCCCAAGAATCAACTCCGCTGGTGGGCATCAAGAATCAACTACACTGGTGGGCCCCAAGAATCAACTCCTCTTGTGGACCTCAAGAATCAACTCTACTGGTTGACCCCAAGAATCAAGTCCACTTGTGGGCCCCAAGAATCAGCTCAACTGGTTTGCCCCAAGAACCAACTCCACTGGTGGCCCAAGAACCAACTCCACCGGTGGACCCCAGAGAATTAATTCCACTGGTGGGTCCCAAGTATCAACTCCAATGGTGGGTTGCAAGAATCAACTCCACTGTTGGGCAACAAGCATCAACTTCACTGATGGATCCCAAAAGTCAACTCTAACTCCATGCACCCGAGTCTGACACTGAATATACCCATGGCCTGCACCAATTTGGTAATGGCTTCTAAAGTCTCTCCGTCTCTTTACTGTATCACTGCCTTATTTCCCAGCAGCTGCAGTAATGTCACACTGTAAAGCACCTCCAGGTTCTCCAGTCTCTGTCTTAAGTCCACCAGTTTATCTTAGGAAGGCTGCACTCGGCCATTGCTTCACAGCTCTACTCAGGCTGTTCACATCGTTTTGCCTGCAGTCCCTCACACATTATCTGCTTTGGTACCAAACTTGGCCTTTTACGGTCCTTCAAACTCACTTTTCTCAGGTTTGCTCTTTTCAGAGCGCCACATGGTAAACACATCAGCATCAGCCTTCACTGAGCTTGGAGCTTCCTCCTGTAAACTTGCGTAATGGCCACCAGCTCTGAAGAGTACATACGAAAGACGAGTAAAAATGTACTCTTCAAATTGTGCCGTTGAAAGACGCATCATCCATTGCGTTTTCAACGAGTAGTTCATATGTAATTTCATAGGATTAAGGGTTGTTTTTTACTCATGGCTTAAAGTCAGAAATGAGTCCAATTCATCTCTATGTGGTTTTGGACGCGGATCCTTGTTAATAGGTTTACTTTTGGTTTTAGACGAGTATTTCAAGTTGGAATCCATATGTATTCTGACTTGGAATACTCGTTTTGTGGCTAAAACCTAACACAACAGGAAAACCAGGTGCACATAAAAATGTGGGATACAGCAACTGGGCAATCAAAGTTAACTTAAATGGAAGTCTAAAGATTATTTCCGTTACATATGTAAGAAGAAGTTGGCCTCTTGAGATAATTCTTTGACAACGTATGCCTGAGTGGTCAGGCGCAACGTCTATCACGCACAGCTGCAGTCCTGCTCTAACTGAGGAGATCAGAAAAACCTTTGCCATTGGACCTTTACTATGGCACAATGAATGGAGAGACTGAACCACATGTGGTCGCATCACAAAGAATCCCAGTGCTTGTCATTTGGGCTCATACTTTGTATGGGACAACTGGGACAACTGCTCTCCTCCAGTTCTGCTGTGTCATGCTTCACTTGTTAGCAAGGAGTGAGTTGGAGCAGCAGCAAGTTCACAGAGAGAGAAAGCAGGAGTTGTGATGGCGTTAAACCTTACAATTGACCAGGTCAACCCACCTAGCTCAGAACCTCAGTGGAGCTTTGTGGATGAACCCCATATACTGCAGGAAGTTGCTTTGCAGCTGGTGGCTGTGCAAGTGAAGGCTGCCTTGTTGGGTGAGGAAGAACCTGAGCGAGCCCGAGAGATTCTTGAGGGGAGTATTGGTTTTGCAGAGGCAGAATAGGGACCAGATCCTGTTCTTGATATGGATGAGTGATCCCAGGAGCCATCAGCTACCCAGTCAGTGCAGCCACAGCCTGCCATGCGCACAGAGACCCAGAGGTCCGCGAGATGCAATGGGCACGCCAGTAGCACCTGTGCACCGCCCAAATTCAGTGAGGTGTCTTCCACTACCTTCCAAGACCATTGCTAAGGTCACCTGCAGTCGGGAGGAGTTCCTTAAAGCTGAGCGGGACGCCGCTAACTTCGTGAATGGGACCAGCACCCCAGTGACGTGGGTCCGAAAGTGCCGAACCAATGGCATTGTGCAATGCTTCGACATCCATGCTGGCTATGGTTTTATCAAGGAGAAGAAGACAGGACATGAAGTTTTTGTTAATAGAAGGTTGGTCAAGCGCTGGGACCTTCCAAGGAAGTACCACAACTTGGTACCCGGCCAAAGGGTGTGATACACTCAGTGCAAGTCACCCTGAGGATACTGGGCCGCAGCTGTGCAGCAGTTAGATCTCCCCATCCATCTGGAGGAGGACGAGCTTGCCCCTGAAGGAGACGTCTGAGTGAGGAGGATGTTGCAGCTTTCTACAAAGAGCCTAATGTGTGCCTGCAATCTCTAAAAGTTGGGAGGCACGATGAAGCTGCTGTAAAGCATCTCGGTAAATGCTGTTGAAAGCAGCACAGGCTAGATGAATCTATAATCTGAAAAAAAAATGACTAAAAAGAGAAGAATATGGATCAGTATCTGGTTTTAATTAGTAAAAAAATAAATATAATTGCAGATAAATTTCCTTTAAATAGGAGCCAGTGGTCAGGGCAGGCAGCAGATACTGTAAGAAGTTAGGTCGACGGCATAGTTGAGATCAATAATACATAAAGGGGTTTTCTCACCACATTGAGTAGCTTTAAACGTTTAGGGAAATGTAAATAAAGACTATTAACAAATATATTGTTGGTTCTAATTTTGCTTCGTTTCAGAGATAAAACAGTTCTTATCTACTGCTTGTGTACACAAGCTTCCCTAGATTACCAACCAGTTCACTTTGTTTTCATTGCTCCCGAAGCTCTGTCCGCCCATGTAGACATGGCTTATCAGTAAAACAGGAGCTTGTTTATCTATGTTACTGATAAACTTAAAAGGGTTTTCTCACTACAAACATTAGCTTTAAACAGGTTGGGACAGGTAATTGAAAACTTTTTCCAAATATATTAATCTTTTGATTTTTGCCTTGATCAGGAGATAAGAGAAATTGTATCTGCTCTGAGTGTACACAGGGTTCTCTAGAGCAGGGAGTGACCTCACTGTAGACAGAGTTCATGGCTTATCTCTAACAAGATTAGCTTTTGTTTACAGATACGCAATTGTTTTCACTCCTCAGAGCACTTGTAGTTTTGTTTACTGAAGACTATATCTCCTGCACTTACATCTTTGTAATGTCTCAGTTAGTTATAGGTTAGCTAAATATGCTGATCACTGCTATAGACCCATCCACAGCCTAACAAAGGCAGAGTAAGGGCTTTTCCCCACACCACGGGTTTTCACCCGGTTTTTCATACGGTTTTCGGTTTTGAAGACCGTCTGCAAACCAGGTGAAAACTTTTATTAAGGATCACTGTCGAAAACCCGTGCAGCAGTCCCCACTGGTTTTTCAGACCGCAAGCAGTCCGAAAAACATTGAGAATGTATTATTCTTCAGCTCGGTTTTCGGATGGAAGATGAATATGTCTATGCGAAGGGGGAGGGCTTTTCTCCGCTAACCGAGGAGAAAAGCCATCCCCCAGCGGCCGTGTGCAGAGCCCGAAAACAGTGCAAATACCGGTCCATGTGAACGGACCCTTAAAGGGGTTGTCTCGCCACAAAGAATAGCTTTCAACATGTTGGGAACACTAAATAAAGATGTTTTCCAAATATATTGCGTTGCTCATTCTTTTTTTTGTTAAGGAGCTACAAGTGATTTTATCACCTTCTGTGCTCTTGCTGGTTCCCCAAGTGACCGACCTGTGTACTTCTCCCCCCTGCTGTTTGTTCTATCTGAAAGCAGGGAGTGACGTCATCACACAGGTCGAGCACCACAGAACTCCAGACAGTGAGAGCCTGTTTGTTATCTGATCTTTCAGACAAAAGACAGTAATAATTACTGTTTACTTTAACTCAGAAGCTTCCCTGGTCCAGACAGCATGAGATTTATCTAATTAGCAGAAGTCTGAATACACGGAGCTCATATGCTAATTACAGACAGTTAGACCAGAAAGTGACAGAGCAAAGCAGCATTATTTCATTCATGCATCTTAAGAAACTTTGAGATGAGACAACCCCTTTAATGTAAAACTGCTTGTGACTGTGAAAGTGCATGGTAAGAAAACCCCTTTAAACCCCCTTTAAACCCCTTTAAACCCTTTAGAGCTCTGTCCTACTGTTTACACTTTTCTGTTAGCAATGTTCCTGTAACAGGACCATCTAGGAATAGCAGAGCTAATATGTTAATCACTGCTATAGAACCACCCACAACCTAACCAGAAATTGTGACTCTGAAGCTGGTGGTGACTCTATGAAACAGCATGGTGAGACAACCCCTTTAATGTAAAATATGCTAACATTTGCCAAATGCGCAACGAATATCTGGCAAGGACATAGGATTTGTCCCCTAAAATCAATGGTCTGCAAAGTGCGGCTCTCCAGCTGTTGAAAAACTACAACTCCCATCATGAATTTATATAATCTATATCAGTGGTCATGATGGGAGTTGTAGTTTCCCAACAGCTGGAGAGCCGCACTTTGCAGACCACTGCCTTAAATAGTCACAAGAGTGCTGTCATTGGAGGGGGAGCAGATTCGTATTGCTAATTGGCACTTCAAGTTTCAGACATAGGATAGGGCCACATGAAGTCAGAGGAAAGTCACCCGGAGCCTCACAGAGGTAAGCGCCTCGGCTCATGACACACTTCTGCACTCAGAAGGGGGAATATCCCTCCTTGGGGAGAGCACCATTGGGGTGACATCACTCCCTGCTCTCTCAGCTCATCAGATGCAGAGTTATGGTCGGGTATGCAGATAACCATAGAAACCTGTGTGGACTCAAGAGCACATAAAATGCCTCTTATCTCATGACAAAAGTAAAGTCTACTGACCGATGTATTTAGAAAAAGTCTTCATTTAACTGTCCCTTCATGTTGAAAGCTAATCTTTTTAGTGAGAAAAAAAGCCCCCCGTGATAGTGCTAGGGTGCTTGAAGCACCAGTGTACACTTTTATAGTGCACTTTCATCATTATCATTGACACAGATTGTAGCTACTAAAGCTAAAACTATAGCTAATAAACAATGCAAACATTAAAGGGGTTGTATCATTACATTAAATGGTCTTCAGAATAAGGGAGACAGGGAAAACAAGCAACTTTGCAATTGGATGTCATTAGAAAAGCTGTCTTGTTTTCACTGTCTCCCTTATCTTCATTTTGTGTAAACACTGTTCCCCAGTGCCGGTCAGATCCCTCCTCCTTTCATTTCATTGGCTGCCGGCTCTACTAATTTATATTCTGTCTGGCCCCCTGTCGTATTCATGGGAGCGGGATTTACTGCCTTCTCACTCAGAATAAGGGGCCGGGAGCATTTCACTCTACACAGCCAGAAGAAACACACTAACACTGCAGCTGTTTTTACAATCAGAAAACAGCAGAATTGGGCCTCGGTGCCTAATGCTCCTGCATGTAAACATAGCAGAGATTGTTCTTTGGATGAGTTAGTAGAAGAGGATTCAATTGTTACAAACTCCACTTGAAGAGATTAATCAGTGTCGAGTTATAGAAGACTGCTACTGATGCAGCTGTGGAGTAAGCAGTCTTACAATAAGTGCAAGGGAAGGAGCACACAGTGACATGTGGACTCAGACAGGAGGGGAGGAAGCACATGATTGGGAGGACATACAGTGAAGGGGGGGGGATGTGTTCATTAATAAACCCCTGGGGAATGAAAGCCGATTTCAGGATAATGAGAATCAAGCTTCAAAAACAGCAACTATGAAGATCCTTTAAACATACTGATAACACTTGTAGGGTTGTCCATTCCCCACATCTCAGGAACATATCATCATACATATAGGGTATTTCTGACCAGTAACGCTCCAATTTATAAGATATGACCTTAAGGGCCACAGCTAGTACTGATACTAAACACTGAAAAGCTTTATATGACACTAAATTTTGTCTCTCTATAATGCTCTACTCTACAGTTTTGAATCTAAGGCTAAAAAACTTGATTACTACTAGTTATCTTGAGGGTGTAATTTCCAAATAGGTCATCAAAGCCAATAGACCGTGCACTGTACCATGGTGTTTATAGCCACATTGGAACTACTCACTAAGAAACTGCACAACAAATTCTAAATTCTTTTCCGCGTTTATGCAAAAATTACAACTTTGGCAAAATACAGTTATTGGAAAGATAATTATTTTTGTTTTTTTATTTTCTTCAAGCCTAGACTGAATAAATTGTAAATACACTATGGTCAAAATGATAATACACCTTAAATGAATTCCTTAATAGGTGTAGTGTGAAATAGGGGTCATTTAGAGGGCGTTTCTAGGATTTGGGCATCAACGGCCTCTGCAAACGGGAATGGTGCTTATAAAGAATTTCTATAATCCACAAATTGCTTTCATGTCTGAGATCTGTTTCAGTAATTTGCAATACGGCACTTTTCAAAACTACAGAGTGAGTGATAAAATTTTGTTTGTCTTTTGTCAACACCAGCTGTGCTGCAGATAAATAGATAAAGAATCATAATCTATAAAACATAAATATTGACTGTTCACTACCATTGTGCTTTAAAGGGATGTGTCATCAAAAAAATAGTCATTGTTAAGCCATTTATGTTAAAAACATTTTTTTTAGGAATTTTGTTGTTTGTTTAATTTTTCATATGCACTTTCATATTGTTTAACAAACCTTGAGTCTTGCAGTTTTCACTTTGGCCACTAGGCATTGTTTGCACTGCTTTAACAGAGTTCAAAGAGATGCTTTCAGCGCTCTAGCCCGTTACTTTATAGGGAGTTTTCTGTCAGTTTGTGAACCTTGAAAAGCACTGACATGGGAGAGGGTGAACGGACATCAGTGACATGTGATTCAGACAGAGGGGGGAGTAAAGCACCTGACTTGGGAGCGAGCATGAACAGTGAAGGGGGGGATGACGTTCAATTAAGAAACGCCCCGCTGGGAGGGGAAGAAACGCCCCTGGATTTCAGGAAATGAGAGAATCAAGCTTCAAGAAAACAGCCGAACTGATGAAACGATCCCCTTTAAAGCATACTGATAAGACAACTTGTAGGGTTGTCCCATACCCCACATCTCAGGAACATATCATCATCACATATAGGGTATTTCTGTACCCAGAACGCTACAATTTATAAGATATTGACCTTAAGGGGCCACAGCTATGTACATGATACTAAACACTGAAATAGCTTTATATGACAACATTATAATTTTGTCTCTCTATAATTTGCTCTACATTATGTTTTGGACAACATCTAAGGGCTAAAAATACTTGATTACTACTATGTTAATTCCTTGAGGGGTGTAATTTCCAAAATGAGGTCACTTCCAAAAGCCAAATAGAGCCGTGCACTGTACCCTATGAGTAGTTTATAGCCACATCTGTGGAACTGACTCACTAAGGACAACTTGCACAACAAATTCTAAATTGCTTTTCCGCGTTTATTGCAAAAATTACAAATTTTGAGCTAAAACTACAAGTTATTGGAAAAAGAATAATTATTTTTGTTTTTTTATTTTTTTCCAAAGCCTAGCACTGAATTAATGTGTAAAACACCTATGGTTCAAAATGATAATTACACCCTTAAATGAATTCCTTTATGGGTGTAGTCGTGAAATTAGGGGTCATTTAGAGGGCGTTTCTTAGGATTTGGCGCCTCACGGCCTCTGCAAACGGGAAATGGTGCTTATAAAGACTATTTCATAAAATCCACAAATTGCTCCTTCATGTCTGAGATCTGTGTTCAAGTAATTTGGCACACTAGGGCCACATGTTTCTAAAAACTACAGAAGTAGAGTGATAAAAAACTTTGTTTTGTCTTTTTGTCAACATCAGCTGTGCTGCAGAAAAATAGATCAAAGAATCATAATCTTATAAAACAATTTAAAATATTGACTTTTCACCTCCATTTTGCTTTAAAGGGAATGTGTCATAAAAAAAATTAGTCGTTGTTTAAGTCCCGTTTTTATGTTAAAAACATTTTTTTTAGGAATTTTTGGTTGTTTTTTTACATTTTTCATGCCACTTTCAATATATTTTAATAATTCTTAAGTCCTGCAGTTTTCACTGTGGCCACTAGGCCTTGTTTGCATTGCTTTAACAGCAGTCAAAGAGATGCTTTACAGCGCTCAGTCCCGTTCACTTCTATAGGAGAGTTTTCTAGTCATGCTCTGTGACCTGGGAAGAAGTCACTGTACAGGGAGGTAAAAGGGTGAACTGTGACTATCTCCTGTTGTGACTGGTAGATCCTGTGTTATCTATTCACACTGGTGTCTCCTTTCAGTTTGACCCTCTTTGTGCTGATAATGAGCAGACAACTGAGAATCTTTCTGTACAGAACAGGATGTGTCAGACTATTATTAAGATTAGTGGCCAAAGTGAAAACTGCAGGACTTAAGAATTATTAAAAAATATTGAAAGTGATATGGAAAATTAAAAATAGAAAATAGCCAAAAATTCTTAAAAAATGTGTTTAACATAAAAATGTGAGTTAAACAATAAGTCATTTTTGATGACACATTCCCTTTAACTCTTGTGAAACACCAACATGGTTAACAAAGTGTTTTAAATGCTTTTGTTTTTAAAATCCGGTGATTTATGGGATATCTAACCTACAGGCCCTTCTAAGCCAGAAGTGAACTGAGTATTATAAAGGAGGAAACGCAGCATCTGGTAGTGTCCATGAGTTCAATGCTTCAGGCCGTCATTGCCAACAAAGGGTTTTCAACCAAGTATTAGAAATTAACATTTTATTACAGTGATTTACAATTATTTAAGTTGTCCAATTACTTTTGGTCCCTTTAAAAACATAAAGTGACACACATCTGATTTAAAATACTGAGCTCCGTCTTTGACCCTAAAACTTGCTTTAAAAGGGTACTCTCACCACATTGATTAGCTTTAAACATAGGCAAAGGTAAATACAGACAATTACCGAATACATAGCTGTCCTAATTTTGCTTCCTTTCAGAGCTAGAGCAGTTGTTATCTCCTGCTTGTGTCGATTACTCTCTTCTATGTCTCATCATCAGGAACTACGAGTCTGCAGCTGTAGCACCACCCAGAGACTGGACAGGAAGCATAAGCCTGAAGCTGTAGAACTATTTACAGCCTGAACAGGAAGTGGGAGCCTGAAGCTGTAAAACCGCCCACAGCCTGAACAGGAAGTGGGAGCTTGAAGCTGTAGACCCGCCCACAGCTTGAACAGGAAGTGGGAGCCTGAAGCTGTAGAACCACCAACAGGAAGTGGGAACCTGAAGCTGTAGAACCGCCCACAACTTGAACAGAGAGAGGGAGCCTGAAGCTGTAGAACCGCCCACAGCCTGAACAGGAAGTGGGAGCCTGAAGCTGTAGAATCATCCACTAACTGAAGAGGAAGTGCAAGCCTGAAGCTGTAGAACCGCCCACAACCTGAACAGAGAGTGGGAGCCTGAAGCTGTAGAACCGCCCACAACCTGAACAGGAAGTGGGAGCCTTAAACTAGCTGTAAAGAGCAAGCTTTGTGAAACCGTATGGTGAGAATACCCCTTTAAGGGGCTTAGATTGTTCTTACATCAGATCCTTTTATATTGTTGTTTTGTTCTTTGTTTTGCTGGGAAGCATATCTAGTATAGCACAGCAAACTACTTCATCTATTAACAGAAACGTATCATTGTCTGGGCATACAGACACGAACAGCTATTTATATCTATGGCACGTGGAAAGAATCCTTTCACCATTGCCTCCTTTTTTGGTCTATTTTTTTTATCATAATGATAAAGTGTTACAAATTCCCTGCATAGTTTTAGAAATATTCCCTTCCAACACTTAACGTTAGTGTTCATCAAGCAGTGGGTAAAGGGGTTTAAAAAAAAAAAAGTTTAAATAAAAAAAAAAAAAAGTTCAAGTTCA
This sequence comes from Phyllomedusa bahiana, assembly GCA_025379985.1. Classification (NCBI taxonomy): domain Eukaryota; kingdom Metazoa; phylum Chordata; class Amphibia; order Anura; family Hylidae; genus Phyllomedusa; species Phyllomedusa bahiana. The sequence continues at coordinate 26,585 of JAODAL010035631.1, forward strand.
AAACACAGTGTGTGCAGCCCGGACAGCAGCTAGACGGGTGGGGAGTGACTCCATAAGGTCCTGGTAGGTTGTCACAGGTATCTGGAGCTGACTGAATTCCACAGCTGCTGGAGGGGCCATAGAGCCAACACCACCATCCAGGGGCTCCCACAGCTGCTGGAGGGTCCACAGAGCCAACACCACCATCCAGGGGCTCCCACAGCTGCTGGAGGGTCAATAGAGCCAACACCCCCATCCAAGAGCTCCCACAGCTGCTGGAGGGGCCATAGAGCCAACACCAGCATCCAAGGGCCCCACAGCTGCTGGAGGGTCCATAGAGCCAACACCACCATCCAGGGGCTCCCAAGGCTGGGGGAGGAGCCATAGATCCAACACCACTATCCAGGGGCTCCCACAGCTGCTGGAGGGTCCATAGAGCCAACACCACCATCCAGGGGCCCCCCAGCTGCTGGAGGGTCCATAGAGCCAACACCACCATCCAGGGGCCCCACAGCTGCTGGAGGGTCCATAGAGCCAACACCACCATCCAGGGGCTCCCACAGCTGCTGGAGGGACCAAAGAGCCAACACCACCATCCAGGGGCTCCCACAGCTGCTGGAGGGTCCATAGAGCCAACACCACCATCCAGGGGCTCCCACAGCTGCTGGAGGGTCCATAGAGCCAACACCACCATCCAGGGGACCCACAGCTGCTGGAGGAGCCATAGAGCCAACACCACCATCCAGGGGCTCCCACAGCTGCTGGAGGGTCCATAGAGCCAACACCACCATCCAGGGGCTCCCACAGCTGCTGGAGGGTCCATAGAGCCAACACCACCATCCAGGGGCTCCCACAGCTGCTGGAGGGGCCATAGAGTCAATACCACCATCCAGGGCCTCACGCATGCTCAAATGGGCTCTTGGGAATTAGAAACGAGGGTAGTACGTGGAAGTCTTGGTCCTGCTCTTCCAACCAATGTCTAACATTTCTAGCCGTGTGACATGCCACATTGTCTTTCTGGAAGATCTCATCCACCCTAGGGAAGACAATCAGCAGGTATGGGTATTCATGATCTGCAAGGATGAATTCATACCCAAATCGGGTGAGAGCATCTTCCACATGGATGAGTGGCCCAGAGAATGCCCCGAAAACATTCCCAAGACCATAACACTGCCACCACAATACAGTTACTCAATTAGGGTCTGGGGAATTAGGGGTCAGGGAAGTACTTGGAAGTCTTGGTCCTGCTCTTCCAACCAATATCTGACATTTCTAGCTGTGTATCATGTTGCATTGTCTTGCTAGAATATCCTGTGGGATGGTAGAACAGCCTCACTGTGTTCACCTAGTTAAATCCTATGTGTAATTGGTGATTGCAAATTATCCTGTTGTAATTATCCTGTTTGGCTACAAGATGAAACTTTTCAAAATCTGATTTATGCATAATAGAGACTGAGATATGTCAAGTGACAGAAAGACACAAGGGAGTAGCAGCCATCTTAGAGAGAAAGAGTGATGAGTCTGAGGGCTCAGACAGAGGACAAATGCGGAGCTCAGTTCTGCTTGGCTCTCCTGATTCTGTGAGTCCATGAACTGTGATCCAAAAAAACCTTTGAGATTCTTAGTTCACATGTTTTGATCAAAAAATGCTTAAGCCACCCCCGGCTACCAACGGGATCTCAAGGCGGGTGGTCCTACTCTATTTTTACCTCTCACTAGAGTCAAATTCAGACTTCTCATTGGGTCAACAGACCTCCATAATCCAGAGAGAAAAAAAAAAAAACACCAACCTTGCACGCATACTGCACTGATATACCAACCTGTGAAGGTGGGCGGAGTGCAAGAGACCAAAATGGAGGCATCAATTCCTCCCTATATAGATTAAAAGCAATATATGCCAAATACAACGTATAGTTCTGCAGAAAAAAAAATTCTGAAAAACACAATGTGAACCTGTCTGCCACTGGCATGGTTGCGGCGTATATATATACACGCATTCCAATACCAGTGGCACACCACCAGCTAAAAGGACTATACAATACATGGAAACCTCCAAAAAAGCATTTATGCTATCTACAATATGAGATTCTTAGTTCACATGTTTTGATCTAAAATTGCTTAAGTCACCCCCCGGCTACCAACGGGATCTCAAGGCGGGTGGTCCTACTCTATTTTTACCTCTCACTAGAGTCAAATTCAGACTTCTCATTGGGTCAACAGACCTCCATAATCCAGAGAGAAAAATAAAAAAAAACACCAACCTTGCAAGCATACTGCACTGATATACTATCCTGTGAACATGTGAACTAAAAATCTCAAACCTCAATGCTTCTTTGGAGGTTTCCATGTATTGTATAGCCCTTTTAGCTGAAGGTGTGCCACTGGTATTGGAATGCGTGTATATATATATATGCCGCAACCATGCCAGTGGCACCCAGGTTCACATTGTGTTTTTCTGAAATTTTTTTTGTGTAGAACTATACGTTGTATTTGGTATTTGCATATATTGCTTTTGAGCTATATAGGGAGGAATGGATGTCTCCATTTTGGTCTCTTGTACCCTGCCCACCTTCACAGGTTGGTATATCAGTGCAGTATGCTTGCAAGGTTGGTTCTTTTTTTTTAAATTTTTCTCTCTGGATTATGGAGGTCTGTTGACCCAATGAGAAGTCTGAATTTGACTCTAGTGAGAAGTAAAAATAGAGTAGGACCACCCGCCTTGAGATCCCGTTGGTAGCCGGGGGGGTGACTTAAGCATTTTTTGATCAAAACATGTGAACTAAGAATCTCAAAGTTTTTTTCATGAACTGTGATCAGCTCATGTGAGAGAGAAGAGTTCGGCTGGCTGCATTGATGCTGTTGGCAAAGAAAGCACTGTGACGGACTGGACAATCTGCTGGATCCAGAGACAGAGAGGAGACTCAAACAGCATGGCCCCTCATCTCAGAGCAACGACTGTCCACACTCTCAAGGTAGAGCTGGGGCGAAAGCATGCACGGCAACGAAGCTAGAACTGTTTCCAGGCCTGTAGTTAGCCTCGTTAGGGCAGATTTGGTGTCAGGCCATAAGTGTCGTTTCAAGTACAGCTCCTGCTTCGGAGCATTGGAGAGTGCTTGTCATAGTACTGTTTATATTGAAACCAGTTCGCACGTATTAATCCGTATATTTTATATAAAGTGTGCACGGCAACTAATCTAGAACTGTTTCCAGGCCTGTAGTTTGCCTAGTTAGGGCAGATTTGGTGTCAGGCCATAAGTGTCGTTTCAAGTACGGTTCCTGCTTCGGAGCATTGGAGAGTGCTTGTCATAGTACTGTTTCTATTGAAACCAGTTCGCATGTATTAATCCATATATTTTATATATATGTTCTGGGAATAGCGGGTAGAGCTAGTTAGGTTGTAAGCTACTGTGCTACACCGCGAGCACGCCTTTGAACTGCACCACATACAATTGTTCCTGGTATTAAAGGTATTAAAGGTTCCTGGTTCCTGGTATTAAAGGTATTAAAAGATAAAGGGTGTTCGGCATTTCCGAACCCCGTGGGTAGGTGAACATATTGTGTATCCGGAGAACACACTCCCGTCACTGTGTAGCACTTAGCCTTAGTCGCATCTTTGTACATGTGCTTTTGGGGAAATTGATGAAAAAACTTTTCCGGCAAGTTCAGTGAACAATAGTTTTGATTGAACTGGTGTTGGAGTCGTTTTTTCATTAGTGACTTCGCTGTATTCCGGGAAGCCTACTGAGTACTCAGCTTACAGCCCTATCTGTCCCAGGGGAGATAATCAACAGGTACAAGTGTGCGTACTACTTTACAGGCACAGCAGTCCCCATGATGAAAACTAGAAGCAGAAAACATTGGCTTGGATCAAGCAGGGCTCATGGAATTTGTCCACTAACACATCTTTCTGACCCCAGTCTAAGTTCCTATGTCCTAATAACTTTTTCCTGAACATTACAAGCTATGTCCACCATGCTATACTAACAACATTCCTATACGCCTCCAGCACTATGTCTATGGATTGGGATAATTTAATGTGCGGTCTAAGGGTATGTTCACACAACGTTTTTTTTTTTCTACCAGAAGAGAAACTGAATCCAAACTGCATCCAAAAAACGTATCCAAAAACGCAACTGCAGATGCTTTTTTGGTTGCGTTTTGCATTCTTTTTTTGGATGCATTTTTCAGATCCGTTTTTCAATATATATATATATATATATACACAGTATACACTAGATAAAATGCAGGCAAAGAACTTGAGACTATTCACAAATGATACCATCCACAGAGGTTGTAGTTTTAGTATTATACTGAAACCACTCAAAATTCTATAATAAAATATTTATCTAAAACATTCATAAATGTATTATTAAAAACTTCTATAATTTCTATAAAAACCCATTCTATACTATAAAACTGCTTTTATTTAATTCAATACATATAAAAAGTGATTTATAAGATTAATCACTTGTAAAATGCTGTTAGCTCCCTCTTTTGGACTTCCTCTGAAACACATGTAAAATGCTGTGAGCTCCCCCTAGTGGGCTTCCTAACGTAGTTCATCAGGTTACTAAAGTTCAAACAGTTCTTCTAGATCAAATGAGACCTTTAGGGACCGATTTAATGTATTACACTTCAAATTTTAATCCAATGCATTTTTTGGATGCGCTTTTCATATAAAAAGCACATCCAAAACGCACCCAAAAGTATGTTGCGCTTTTGGATCCGTTTTTCGGGCTCCAAAAGCACACTCCATTGTTTCCTATGGGGATTTAACTTGTGTAAAACACAAGTAAAATTGACATCTCAGTTCTTAAAACGGATCAAAAAAGCGCATCGAAAAGACGCAAGTAAACACGCAGCAGCGATCACTCGTCTTACCGTCGATTCTTGTTTTACATTGAAGCCAATTAAAATAAACCTGCACATTGTTAGTGACGTTTTTTTTATCCGTTTTGGGTCCAAAACCGTATCAAAAAACGGATCTGAAAAACGTCGTGTGAACATACCCTATGTGTTCCACTAGTGGAGTGGTGTGTGAGCTACTGCTCAGCAATTAGCTGCACCTGTTTATCTTTCCCAAGTAGCATAGGGGCCAGTGTTGCCTCTTACTGGGTTCAGTCTTCAGTCCAGCCTTTGAGCTGTGAGTATGGCCTTGTTTCTGTGTTGTTTTTTTTTTGATAAACCAGAACATTTACCAGGAGACTGTTCTCCTAATACAAATACCAAGGCACAGCTCATGCGTACAGGGCTATGAAAGATTTTGGATACCACATGGGGTTTCCTCTCATCGTCTTCAAAATCCTTCTTATCTTGTTTATACAACTCTTTTATAAGAAGCCAACAAAGACAAGTCACAGGTTCTTAAACACATACTTCATAAATGCCAACTGACTTGGGCAAACTAATTACATTACCAACAGAGCGTTCAGGACCAACGGCAATGACCTCAGCTGATCCACTATCACCAGGGTCTGGCGCCACCTCCCTCCTGGCTAACACAGCCGGAGAATTAATCTATGGAGCACACGTTTGAAGCTCCCTTGTGTTAGAAATATAGTCCCAATTAAATCTTATCTGGCTGCTTTGGGTGTGAAACGCCTTCTCTGTTAGAACCTGAAAAAAGGGGCTTTGTAGAAATAGCAATGTTTGGAATCTTGATCAAAGCAAAACAGCAATTTATTGCACATAAAAGAAAAAGTAGTTTAGAAACCGATACATAAAAATCAGTGACCAGGCATTCAGCGAGTCTCTGACCTTCCAAAGCACGAGATAACACGCCAGATATGTTAGCTTGAGGGTTGTACTGTTATGTGTTTTTTCTCTATGACACTAATGACCCTTTTTGGCGAGGCCTATTTTTTTCATGCTCATTTTTCCCTCTCTGCCTTTCCAGAGCCATAACTTTTTTATTTTTCCAGCTACATAGACCTATGAGGGTTTTTATTTTGCGAGACAAGATGCACTTTCTAATGGTGTTATTCATCCGTAGCATAGAATATTCTGGGAAACTGCAGAAAAATTCTAAGTGGGAAAAAACGTACTTGCGCCATGTTTGTGGGAGTTTTGTCTTTACGTAAATCTTCGGTACAAATGATGTATTATCTGTATTCTACAAGTTGATATGAATCCCCCAATACCAAACATGCAGGGTTTCCGTTATGTTTTGGTACCGTAAAAAAAATTACAAGCATTTTCTATTTTTCTAATTTTTGAGACGGTGCCATTATCTGCGACCAATAACTTTTTTGTACGGACGTGAGTAGGGGCATTTTATTGCAGGCTGAAGTGAACTTTTTATTGCTACCAGTTTGGTATACAGGTGACTTTTTTGATTAAATTTATTCACATTTTTATGGGACATGAAATGACCAAAAAAATAAAAAACAATAATAGTTTTGACGTTTGGAATTTTTTTCTTCTACCTTGTTCAGCGTACGGTATAAATGATGTTATATTTTAATAGATCTGATTTTTTGGGACACGGCGATACCAATTAGGGGGAACATTTTTATTATTTTATTTTTTTATTTGTAAAATGGCGAAGGGGGGTGGTTTGAACTTTTTTGTATTTTTGTACACTTTAAAACTTTTTTTTTACTTTGTGTCCTCCTAGGGCACTTCACCACTAGGGGGCACGATCGTTTCTACAACCTAATGCATTTGATAAACAATGCATTAGGGTGTACCAAGATGGCAGTTTCCCCACTTCCTGCCGTCACAAGGCTCCCAGCTGCCATGTTAAGCGATTTGGGTTCTGCGATTTCGCTGCAAGGGCCCCGATCGAAGTCTGGAATGGTGTGCGGCACTCCGATCACCCCCCTTTTGCGATTTTACAAATAAAACTAAATAAATTATAAAAAAGTTACACATAATCAGTATCGCTGCATCTGAAAAAGGGAAGTTAGCCCGCACTTCCGTTTGCATGATGCCCTTATAATCAGCGTGAATGAAGCCCAGCCTTTGCGCTACAAAAAAGTATTAGATTTAGGAATCCACCTGATAAGGCTGCTTTGACCTGGTAGGTGTCAATATAAAACTTGATAAAACTGTGCACAAAAAGCCTTTAATTTTTGTATGTATGATGCAACGCAGTAATGCATTTTAAAATTTTCACTAGTTTAATATTTTTATGGTTTCAGTGTCAGCTCTGTGCTATACAGTGCCTATTAGGTTGGGTTGGAATACACAGCTAAGATGGAGGCAGCCACTCTTCCAAATCAAAGCAAAAAAAATAAAAAATGAAAGCGCATTTCTATTTGCAATTGGATAGACGCTGGAGCACACTGCATCCATCTTAGCCATGCACTTCTCCCTATTGGCTGCATAAGGACCTTATAATCAGTGTGAATGGAGTCCAGCTCTGAATGTATGATGGCTTTTGCTCTACAAAGAAGTATTAGGTTTAGGAATCCACCTAATAAGACTGCTTTGACGTGATAGGTGGAGATATAAAACTTGATCAAACTGTGCACAAAAAGCCTTTAATTTTTGTATGTATGATGCAAAGCAGTAATGTATTTTAAAAATTCCACTAGTTTATTGTTTATATGGTGTCAGTGTCAGCTCTGTGCTATGCCATGCCTATGAGGTTGGGTTGGAGTACACAGCGAAGATGGAAGCAGCCACTCCTCCAAATATACAATCCAAGAAAAATAAAAGTTAGCCTACACTTCTATTTGCAATTTGCATAGACGCTGGTGCCCCCTCCTCCATCTTAGCCAAGCACTTCTCTAAACTGAGGGCCTGATAATCAGTGTGAATGGAGTTCAGCCCCGAATTTATGGCAGCTTTTGCCCTCTATAGAGGAATTAGACTTAGGGACCTACCTTGATGCAGTAGGTGGGTATATGCAACTTGATCAAACTGTACACTAAACACCTTTATTTTTTGCTCATATATAAAGCATAGCAGTAATGCATTTGAATGTTCCACTAGCTCAATGACTGTATGGGTCTAGAGATGGAAATGTGCTGCTGGAGTTGGTGTTTGGGCGATTCAATCATGACCACGGGGACAGAGAAATTTTAGACTCTATTTCTATAGAAATTAGATTCAGTCATTTTTCAGGCGGAATGTTGCCACAGAACAGTTTGATGTAGAAAACTATTAACCATAAGTGATGTCCAAGCCTAAAATGATTCAGGCATCATAAAAAGCTTCATTGGGATCATTTTCCTAAAATTTCCTCCTGTCCATCTGGAAATAATTTCCAATTTCCAACAATTTCCTTCCGAGTGTGTTAGGGATGTGTCATGAAGCTGAATGTTCAGCTGTCATATCTGTGACTATGTGTTTCTTGGAAGTATAAAGGCTGAATGAATGTGATCAAAGTGTGGTGAGTCCATACATTATGATAGGGGCGGTAGGCAATGTGGCCAAAGGCTATGTTTGGTTGGGGGTCAACAGAGTTGTCTTAACAGAATTCTGGGCCCTTGGTTATAGCAGTACAGTGTGCCCTCCTGAGATAAATGACATTACACCATTACAACAGGTCATGACTCTAGCCAAACATAACACCATAGGAGGCCATGTCCCTATACACCCCCAGGAACACCTGTATCATCACAGCACTTACATCGGGACGAACTACTGAAGTCTTGTAGGCAACCTGATAAACCTACTGGCAGGACTGGAAGCCAACGGCTTCCTGCTGCACCATGGTGCACACAAACAATTAAATAAGTAGCACCAACCCAGAGATCAGGGCATACATTCATCACCTGGGGCCCCTAAGCTTGAGGGGGCCCCTAGGCAACTGCCTAGTGTGCCCAATGAAAAAGATGGCCCTGGGGTTTAAGGAGAGGGTTGGGAAGAGGATGGGGGTACTAATGTCTAGTCCTTCCAGGCAGAACTTCTGTACTTGCACAATGATCAGGGTTACGTGGCTCCAGACAAAATTAAAAAATGGGCACTAAGGCCGACATTAGAAAAGAGACGCTTCCACGCCAGTTTTAAGGCTCATTAAATGAGTGCCTAATGCGCCTGAATAAATAAACCTGTCAAAAATCTGGCTTGTGATATGCCTTGTATAGCATGTTTAGTGCGCCTAATTTAGGTGTATACCAAAAAAAGGCGCATAGCATATCATTACTAGCAAATCTGATGTGTCTACTTTAGGCGCATTCAAAAGTGTCATGCCTGGCATAAAATGCGCTTAGTTTTGGTGTACTGCAGTTCATTTATATAGAGAACAAGGCGTCAACAGTTTTTTGGTGCAAAATATACACCCAAAAAATGGTGCAGCCCTAATGGGACATGTCGCTCCATATGCTAAAATATTGGAAAAGATTGTGATCTTGAACACTCAACACTGTGTGTTGCCCTGACTGCAGCCTGTGTCATACTGACACACAGTGAGACCTGTATGATGTTTTTTTTTACCCTTTTCTGGTGTAAAATGCGTGAGCGTCTACGATGTCTAGGGCACCTAATGAATGTGTTAGGTGCATTGTTCGTAGGACTGGACACTTTGTAATGCGCCTAACATGAGGGGTGTTCTGGGGGCGTCGCACCACCCTCATAATATTAGACACATGTATGAATGGGGTTCGGCAAAACTAGGCGCATTACTGCTCGGACAGGAAGACCTATCTCAATGTGGTTTGAGCCTGAGGAGTCGAAGTGGAGATAGATTTGCTGTTCGGGAAAAAAATGTCCAATATTTTTCATCTTACACCAGAACAATAATAAAAAGTGATTTATTATAATTATCAAACTGTATAAAATTTAATTATTTAAATTTATTAAAAATTTTATCATATAAAATGAATATAAAAATATATAATATCCCAAAAATATACAAATATCTCCTATAAAATGTATTTCAAATTATTAGAATCTAAAACTAATTTTATATTAAATAACCCACTGATGATGTTGTTCAGATTTTTAAATTTTGAATTTGTACTACATAAAATTTTAAATTTATTTTTCCTGCTCTCAGCCTTTACTCAACATACAGCAAGAGCCGGCACAGCGCAGGTATTGCTGGGACCTGTGGTCCACCAGGCAGGATCAGTCCCATAGTTTCTATCACTGGCATGCTATTCTAATGACTTTTCTTTTATTCCCAGCCTTTCTATAGCTTTTATACATGTTACAGCCAAATCAAATGGGGCCCCCACCCATTACTATTTCCTATTTTTTAACAAAGCAGTGGACCCTTTTTTGATTAGGGCCCCTGAGAGGAGTACTGCTCGTACCGCCCTACTGACACCCCTGCGCCTAAGTTCCATAATGCGGCAAACACACAGGGGAGACGCGATTAACTTTATATGACATTATGAAGGCATTATACACTGAAAAATAGATGAGAAAATGAACTTCGATGCACCTAGTTTCCATACAGGTCTCCCATAGTGTAATATATTAACATATTCATGTTACTAATACATTACTAACTGTAAAAAAAAAATATACAATGGGATTAAAAAAAGTAAAAAAAAAAAACAAAAGTAAAAAAAATAAATAAATCATAAAATTAAGTAGCTAATAAAAAATGTGCATACACCACACACATACACAAAAATATATACATATTAGGTATTCACACGATACATAATAACCTGTAGAATTAATCTAACAGGTTATTTAGTGTGAAATGGGAATGGTGTAAAAAATAATTAATAAAACAAATGGAGAAAAACACTTTTTTATGCTCACGCTGCAAAAAAAAAAAAAATGTAAAAGTCCACAGAAGATAACTTGCAAACTTAAACTACTCTCCCCAAAAATACATCTTTTCTCGTATAAAACAATCATTCAACCGTGACATAGAAAAAATAAAAAAGTTACCATTGTTGAAATGCAGGGCGGCAAAAAATAAAACATTTATCTGTTCTTTAAGGTATTTTGAGGCCTGGGGTTAAACCTGTGGGCAATGATAAATAAAGATTATTACCGAATACATTGTTCTTCTGATTTTCTTTCTTTTCAGAGTTAGAGCAGTCCTTATATCCTGCTTGTGTACACAAGCTTCCCTAGGTTACCGACCATCTCTCATCCTGGCTGGGATGGGTACGTTACTTCCTGCTGTGTCTTATCAGCAGAACAGGAGCTTGTTCAGGTTACTTACTGACAAGCTTTAACCCTTTGGAGCTCTGTAGCCTTGTGTACTGCTGTCTACAATCCTCTAGCATTCATGTCCCTGTAACAGGATCAGCTAGTAACAGCAAAGCTGATATCCCAATCACTGCTGTAGACCCGTCTATAGTTTGAACAGGAGGCAGGAGCCTGAATCAAAATGTTCTTTGGACAGATAAGACCAAAGTGGAAATGTTATTTTATAGATATGCTGAAAGCCCCCACCTACCATATGCCATATGTAGCCCTGGTGACTTATTGAGTGGCTGAGGGACCCTTTGACATCAGGGTACAGGAGTAACTATTACCTCTGCACCTCTAAAGTTATGCCCTTAAGGTTAGAGGTATGGGTAAGGTTAGGGATAGGGTTAGAGAAAAAATGTGGGTTTGGGATATCCCTACCCCAAATTTTTTCACAAGTTCGGCCAAACCATTGTCAAGCCTAACAAAGTCAGGTTCAAGCACCACCAGGGGGGCATGTATGATCGTAGTTTTCACACTATTTGTGGCGTATAATGTGCCTCATTGTGCCGGCTCCGCTGTCGGACGCACCTACCCTATGTGTTAGGCGCATTGGTTGAAAGACTCGCCACTTTCGAATGCGCCTAACATATAGGGGAGTTCTGTGGGCGTTCTGGGGATGGGTCTCGGCACATTCGGAAACTTCGACGCATGTATGAATGCGGGTCGGCAAAACGAGGCGCATTACAGCTCTGACAGGCAGACCTATTTCAATGTGGTCTGAGCCTGAGGAGTTGAAGTGAAGCTAGAATTTCTTTTAAGAGGCCAAAATGTGCAATAGTTCTTCACTTCATATATTCTAGATAGCAGAAATGCTTTTTCAAAGATTGATAGTTTCTTTAGTTGATAGTGCGCTACTGATTTTGGAATGTGTACAGGGGCGTAACTACCGGGGTAGCAGGGGTAGCAGTTGCTACGGGGCCCCTGCGCTTAGGGGGGCCCCGGGGCAGCTGCTGCCACGTCCGCTACCCCGGTAATGCCACTCCTGTGCCCGCCGGCAGTGAACTTAATAGTTCACTGCGGCGGGCGGGGAGCTGCGGGGCCCAGAGCATACTCCCTCTGCACGCCCTGGCCCCCCGGCCCGAGCGTTCAGAGGCAGCGCTACCCTGAGAAGCAGAACGGTACCACTCGCTCCGCCCTGCTACTTCCCCTGCCGGCCCTCTGTGGTCACATGGGCGCGCGGTGACGTCACATCACCGCGCTGAGCGCAGAGGCTGCAGGTAGGCTGCAGCGCAGTGCATCGGGGGAGCGTGGACCGAGGTAAGTAAGGGATTTCTTATTTTACCTGCCCCCAGCCTGCCTGCCTATACAGCCCCCAATATGCCTGCCTGCCTGTACAGCCCCCTATATGCCTGCCTGCCTATACACAGTGTTGGACTGGGGGGTCTGGGGCCCACAGGGGAATTGATCTTGGGGGGCCCACCCTACTGTACATGAAAATTTACCGGCCTCTAGGATATAAATGCGCCCATTTTACCACATATAACAGTGTGCAAAACAGGACTGTATTGTGTAGTACAATAGAAAGAGAGTCACATATCTGTATCTCACACATATGTCAGTCTAACATATCATAGACACAGGGCTAAGTAGCTCCATCCATATCCTCCTCCATCAGCCGACATATAATATCCCCCTCCACGTTTCCCTTGGTGACGCTCCTCACCACCTTCTAAAATAAACACCAGCAAGAAAGTAAAAGTGTAACTCCTATCACAGGGTCAGGTTTTCCCTCCCCTTTTACAATCAGGGACCAGTTTTACCTGCCACTTACTAGCCCCAAAAAAAACCTTTTCAAAAATCCCCATATAGGACCCCATAGAGGCCCGGGAAAACCAGCTCGGGTATAACCACAACACTCCCATATAGGGGACCACATAGAGGTCAGACACCCAGCTCGGGTTTTAACCTACACCCCAACCATATAGAGACCCCCAAAAGACACAGACACCACCCTCAGTTAAAAAACCTACACCCCCCCCCCCCAAAAATATAGGGCCCCCTCCACATAGAGGTCGGGGACCCCAGTCAGGTAAAACCTACACCCCCACCATTTAGAGACCAAAAAGAGGTCAGACCCCAGCTCAGGTAAAACCCACGCACCCCTTTATAAGACCACAAAAGGGGTTTGGGACACCAGCTCGGGTTTAAAACCCTTTAACAAAACCCCCCAAATATAGAGACCCCCCATAGGGGTAAGACACCAGTCGGGTTAACCTACAACACTGCTAAAAAGAGCCCACATAGGGGGCAGACACCAGCCCCCGGGGAAATAAAAAAACACCGCCATATAGAGACCACTTAGGGGTCAAAACACCAGCTCAGGTAAAACCCAACAACCCGGGCCACATAGAGACCCAAAAAGGGTTCGACACCAGTTTCAGGTATAACCTACAACATGCCATATAGAGACCACACAGAGGTCAGACCCCACCTCAGGTATAACCAACAACCCCCCCCAAAAAAGAGCCCCACATAGGGTGAGACACCAGCTCAGGTAAAACCTACCCCCCCAAACCATATAAACCCAAAAAGAGGTCAAAAACCACTCGGGGTATAACCAACAACACCGCCAAATAGAGACCACATAGAGGTCAGACACCAGCCAGGTATAACCTACAACACCCCCAAACATAGAAAACCACTTTAGAGGTCAGACACCAGCCGGGGTAAAACCTACAACACTGCCATTAGAGACCCATAGGGGTTTCAGCCCACCAGCTCGGGTAAAACCCTACAACCCCCCCAATAGAAAACCACATAGAGGTGAGACACCAGCTCAGGTCACCATCACATTACAATATAAAAAAAAACCCCCCTGAAATCAGGGACTCACCGGAGACTCTTATTTTGAGGATTTGTTTTTTCTTCCTTAGTTTTTTTCCGATTCCCTTTTTTCTGCATCCCCTTCCACACCGCCATGTGCTTGTTTCCCGGCCCCAATCATCCCTGCAAAATTACACACCAAAAATTTTTAGAAACCTCAAATTTTTCCCGCATCTCTTTACCCAAATTCCCCCCCAACCCGTACAAGCTTCCCGGGGTGGGGGGAGCGGGGACAAGGGAAAAACTTAGAGGCCCCAGTATCCCAAGGGGGTGGAAGGTGGGGGGAAAGGGCCAACCAACCCGGAGAAATACTTTCAACAAAAAGGGTGCTCCCCTCCAAATTTTATTTCCAGGTGGTAGGCAAGACCCTAGGGAGGGAAGCAAATGGGCCCAAAGGGCCCAGGGGAAATAGAAAAGGGCCCTAATTTGGTTTGGTAGCTTCCACTGAATAAGTTGGGGGCCGGCCCCCGATAGGCTGGTGGGTACCTAGCCACAATGGATTGGTAAATAACCCCCAGGAGATAAAGCCCCCGGTTTGGAAAGTAGATAGGGTACAGTTAGGTTTGCCCAAAGTTTGGGGGCCCCAGTTAGGGAAAGGGTGTAGGTTGGGGGTTTCCCCTTTTGGTAACTGTAGGTAGTTTGGGCCCCCCTTTTATAGGTGCAAGCAGGGTTTGGGGGCTCCTTTAGGTAGTAAAGGGAAATTAGGGGTCTCTTTTAGATAGTATACAGGCGGGGTTTGGGGTCTCTTTTAGATAGTTTACGGGAGTTAGGGCCCCTTTGGTAGTATCAGGCAGTTGGGGCCTCCTTTAGCTAGTGTGCAGGATGTAAGCCCCACCCTTCCCCCCCCCTTTTTGCTATGTGGGGGTTCGGGGGCCCCCCAGAAATTTTTAGTCGGGCCCCCATAGGGAAATCGGGCCCCCCTTTTTATTAGCCAGGGCCCCCCCTTTTATTAGCCGGGCCCCCTTCCATTAGCCAGGGGGCCCCTTTTCCCTTCCAGGGCCCCCTTTAAATTTACCAGGGCCCCCCTTTTTAGTAGCCCAACGCCCCCTTTGTAGTAGCCCGGGCCCCCTTTGTAGTAGCCAGCGCCCCCTTTGTAGTAGCCCCGGGCACCCCTTTTTAGTAGCCAGGGCACCCTTTGGGATGGGCGGGCCCCCCCCTAAGTACCAGGGGGCCCCCTTTTTAGTACCAGGGCCCCCTTTGTGTAGCCAGGGGCCCCCCTTTTAGTAGGCCAGGGCACCCTTTGTGTGGCCAGGGCCCCTCTATAGTAGCAGGGCCCCCTTTATGGTAGTTTTTGGGCCCCCCTTGGTAGCCAGGGCCCCCTCTATAGTAGTCAGGGGCCCCCCTTTTGGAAGTCAGGGCCCCCCCTTATGGTAGTCAGGGCCCCCCTTATAGCCAGGGCCCCCCCTTATTGCCCGGGCCCCCTTTTATGGGAGCCAGGGCCCCCCTATTGGTACCCGGCCCCTTTATGTAGCCAGGGCCCCCTTTATGGGAGCCAGGGTCCCCTTTTTGGAGCCAGGGCCCCCTTTATGGTAGTCAGGGCCCCCCTCTATAGTAGTCAGAGCCCCCTTTTTTGGTAGCCAGTGCCCCCTCTATGTAGTTTGGGCCCCTTAAAAGGTGGGCCCCCCTTTATGGGAGCCAGGGCCCCCTCTATGAACCATGGCCCCCTCATATAGTCAGAGCCCCCCTTTATGGTAGCCCGGGCCCCCCTTTTTGGTATAGGGCCCCTCTATAGTAGCGAGCCCCCTTTATGGTACCCGGGGGCCCCCTTTTGGTAGCCAGGGCCCCCTCTTAGAGCCAGGGGCCCCCCTTAATAGTCGGGCCCTCTTTATGGAAGTAGGGCCCCCTCCCTAGTTTCCCCCGGGGTCGATTGTAAGGGTTTTAAAAATCGTTGGGCCTTAACAACTGGGTTAACAACGACTGGAGTCCGCGGAGTCGATTGTAATCTTATCAAAGATTGAGCTGAGGCCTTTAAAAACCGGTTTTTCGACTGTTACGATTTACAAGCAGTAATTTTGTGTCCCCCAGGAAAGGTAAAAGGGTCCCCCCTAAGTTTTACGTCCCTAGTGGTGGTTTTATACTTTATACTACACCAATCTCCCGTTTTTGGCGGGGGGGTCCCCCTATTTGGGGTTCCCCTCCCCCTCCCGGGGGGGTTGGATTTTCCCCCCGCCCCCTGAGGCGGCGGGGGTCCTTTTAAAATTTCCCTCGGT
>JAODAL010035632.1:0-42704 GCA_025379985.1 Phyllomedusa bahiana
CGGATTCCAGCCGTACTGCAGCGCAAATACGGCGCGCAGTACGGCTGAAATCAGCGCCCAAATAAGCCGTGTGAACGAGGCCTTACTCTGCTTGTTACTCAGAAATCCTGCTCCAAATCATATAAACCTACATATCATAGGGCTCAGCTTTTCTCCCTTAATCACATCCTGCATAAACCACCTGACAGATTCCCTTTAAAGGGGTTTTCTCACTACAAGGATTGCTTTTTTATGTTAAACATCTTGCTAAAACAAGTCACTTTTCCATATATTTCCATTAAGGGTACGTTCACACGGCTTATTTTGGCGCCCCTTTTCACCACGTATTGCACATTATAAGCAGCAAAAATGCACGCCACAATCACGGTAACCCATAGCTCTTATAGAGAGCTATGGATTACGCGTCGTCCCCCCAAACGTACAATACAATTGTATTGTACGTTTCGGGGGGAGAATTGACATGTCAATTGCTCGCGGCGATTACGCACTGCGAACAATGCATATCAATGGGGCCGGCCGGCTGCCGGCCCCACGTGCTTTGGAAAGACTCGCTGATCAGCGCGTGCTTCCAAAGCACCTAGCGTATTTCGGCGCGTACTATACGCGTCGAAATACACCGTGTGAACATACCCTAACGGTATCTACCTATTCTGAGATATCCCCTCTTGTATGGGCTGCATCAGCTCCTCCGGTCGCTGTAGCTACAGACCTGTTTGATCTATCCTGATAGGCTGTCAGCACTGGTTGCTATAGTTACAGACCTGGCTTGTACTGCAGCCTTGTGGAAGCCAGTAAACATGCCCCTGAATTCAAAATGAAACCACGAAAACAGGACTGAGGTAAGATGAAACAATGTAGTGAGACAACCCCAAGGTTATCCTGGGACATCACTCAATCAAGCCCCCCTCTCAAGTTTTGGAAGGCTATTCCATGAGGAAGAATGTTACCAAACTGGTTTTTCAATATTTGCAAATTAGCTTTCTGATTTATGAGTATAAGCCTGTAAAGTCTAAGCATGATCTGTTTTGTCCGCCATGTTTGTGTCAGACAGACCGGAGCCTTCAAACAAGTGTATAACTTAACAACAAGCAAGCAAAGTTGTGCAGTGTAATAAAAGTTGCAGTTGTACAGCATATACAGCGACACGGAATTTGAACTGTTTTTGAATATATTTTCAAGTCTTCCAGATAACTGTAAGGTTCTGTTCACACTGATTTTTCAGAGTCCAAACCAGCTTCAAATACTCGTCTGAAAACTGCCTCATATGCAGCAGTTTTCAGGCGAAGATTTGATGAGGTTTTTTCCATGTGGTTTCTGACGTTGTTTTTTAGTACTGTTTTCTTCCTGAAACACCCATACTTGTCAGGGCTGTTTTTGGAACTGGATCCGCATCTAAAACAGCATCAAAAATCTGTCACAAAACGTGTCACCAATTCAAACCCTTTTTGCTATAGGCAAACTTAATCCCCATATAATCGACCATTAAAATTAATTAAAACCCTTAAATTTATTAACTTTTATTTCACACGTTTAAAAGAGCGAACTTCCAGAGCACCATGGAGATTAAAAGATACCAATGCTGTAACCTCTCAATTTAATTAAAGTATGTCGCATACCTCCATACTATTGATGGTGCCACGTTAGGTGATGAAACATGCAAGACCTTTTTTAGTGTCCATGCTCTACTCCTTGCTTATAGGGAACTAACTGCAGAAGTCCACTTATCTGCTGCTAATTATTGAAGCTTTAGTTACCAGTGATAGACATGCCCCAGTGATGGTCTGAAACGTGCCTGAATTGGCGAAAGGGTAGCAATGTCCTTGCTTTTCTGGTGACTGGATAGTCAGTATACTGTAGGTACTATTGAACTATTACGCGTGATGGATTGATTATTGCAGATCTCTGTTAGGTTAGAGCATTGGTGTCTTTTAATCTCCTTGGGGCTCTGTGAATTTTGCTCTTTTAAACAAGTGAAGAAAAAGTTAATAAGTTTTAGGGATTTAATTAATTTTGATGGTCAATTATATGGGGTTTAAGTGTGCCTATGGCAAAAAGGGTTTGAATGGTTGTTAATACATCCCACCATCATTGTTAGGTTTATTTTCTGAGTTGCTTATTAGATGTAAAAACATGTCACTACACTTGTGGACGATGTTTTAGATAAGGTTTTGGACAAGGTTTTGGAGCTCTCCATTGATTCCTATGGGCATTTTACTTGTGGAAAATGGCTCGTGGAGCTGACATGTCACTTATTATTCAGCGCTGAAACAGCATGAAAATAAGCAACTAAAACATGCAGAAAAATCACGTTGAGTGTGATCTAGGATGCGGTTTTACATAGGAATCAGTGAAAATGAGCTGGGGGTATATTATAGTAATTTTTATGCTGTTTTTGGAGTGGAATCTATGCCTGAACAACGCCAAAAACATGTCCAAATCAGCCGTGTGAACATGCCTAACAACAAAATATCACAAGGCATTATGGGAAAGGGGCTGAGAAGCCCAAAGCGCCCTCTGTTGGATGTTACAAATCCTAATTTGCTTTTTACCCACCCGGGCTTGAGAAAGCAAAAAGGATTTTAGCCCGCCGTAACTTCATCTGCAGGGCAACGCTGGGTTTTGGGAATTTTTTTTTCCCCCATTTAGTGTGTCAAGGGGCGCCCCCGGGGGACCACCCGCCCGGGGCGCAGGCGCGCCCGTGCTCCTGCACCCCACGGGAGGCCCCCCTCCCGCACGTCGGGTTCGGGGGTTCCGCCGCCTCCCCTTTCCCCCCCGGGGTGCATTTCCCGGCCACCCCTCCCCGCTCAGGCTGCTTCCGTGTCCTGGCGCTACCCCCCCCTAGGGGGCGCGCCGGCAATTGGAAATTTTTAAAAAGGGGGAGGGGCGGGCCCGGGAATTTTGGGTTTATTGCCGGGGACTGCCCTATTTAGTCCGGCACTTTCCCCGCCCGGGCCCCCGCCGGTTTCCCTTTGGTGTTCATACCATGGTGGAAAAGTTTTTTTCCTGAGCGTTCCCTATTGCCTTTCCCGTGTCCCCCACCCTTGGCTACGTCCCACCGTCTACGAAAACCCTTTCCGCCTGCCCCGACCCAAAATGCTTGCACCGTCCCCGAACCCGAGCCGCCTGTTTCCCGACCTTCTGGGCGTCCTCGACTAAGAGCCTGCCTTCCGTTCCTGGGAACCCCGCCACCCCCTTTGGGCCCCCCCGCAGGCAAGCCCCCCCAGTTGGGTGACCCTGGTGGACACCCCCGCAGCAAGGGGGCCATTCCCCCTTTTCGGCGGGCTTTTGGTGGGGAAAAAACCGGGCCCACTTAGATTCCCCTCCCGGGAGGGGCTTACGCCATCGCCTGCCCCGGGGGCCAGAGGGTTCCAAACCTCCAGAAAACGTTTCAGTAGGTTCCCCGGCCCAAGGATTCCCGCCAAGGGAAACCCCTTGCCCAAATGTTGCCACATCACCAAAAGTCGTGGGCCCGCAATTCAACAGATTTCGAGCAAAGGGAGGAACTCGAGCAACTCTCCTCCTTGGTGCAGCAGCTCGTCCCGTCCAGCCGCAAGCCCCGCCATCCCAGCGTTCCGCCTCAGCGGTTTTTGGGGATCCCCAGGGGAAACCCCAAACTTTTGGCTGCACCCCCCATCCAAGTTTAGCGGGGACCCGAAACTATGCAGGGGGGTTTATCCTCAATTGCTTATGACGTGGAGCTGATTACCGACCATTTCCCGTCCCGAAACGGCGAAGGGTGGGGTTTTGTGGTCCGCCCCCCTTCCCGGGGAAGGGGCCCCGGCATGGGGGTTTCACCGCTTGGGGGCAGAGATGATTTCCGGGGAAAGGGGATCTTTCAGTTTCCCCAGTGAGAAACCCCCAACTTTTTTGAGGGAAACAGCCCGTGCCTCCCCCGCTGAGACGGCCCTCCCAAAACCCAAAGCCAGGGGGGGCCTGTTGTTTGGAGAAATACGCGGTTTCAATTTCCCTACCTGGCCCCTGAACTGAAAATGGGAAAGAGGGGGCCCCTCTGTGTGCTACGTTCAAGAAAAGGGGCTCTCAAATCGAAATTAAAGACGTTTTTGGCCGGGAGAGACCTCCCGGGCCTCCCTTAGCGACTTGATCCGGGTTTGGGGACCCCCATCGATATACCTTCATTGAACGGGAGGGAGGGGGCTTTTTGCCAAAAAACGTTTAAACCCCGCCCAACCTCGCCGGTTTTCCCCGCCTGGCAAACCCGGGGTTTTCCGGGGCCTCCGGCGCCAACCCGCCCCCAACACCCACCGACGAGCCCCATTGCAGATTGATCGGGGTCGCCCTTTTGAGCAAGAATTGGGCCCCCGCGGCGACAAAAATGAACTTGTGTCTCTACGTGGCAGCCCCGAGAAATTTTTTTTAGGGAAATTTTCCCCAAAAACCCCCCGGGTGCGGGAAAAAATCCCCCACCTAGGATCTGGGGAAGGGATTTTCCCAGGGGGCAACCTCCTCCCCTCCACGCCTGTTGATGCCCGTGAGGTCGGTCCCGAAATCCTGGTATCACATTCCAGGTTTCCCGGGGTTTTTTGGACCCGGGGGTACGCCGGGAACTTCATTTCCCCCGCCTTTTAGTGAGGCGGGTATTGGGTTCCAGTGGGACGTCTGGAGAAAAACCGGGTCGTCATTTTCATTAGTCAGGGGAGCTGCTTAGCGCCCCCATCCAGTTTTGTCACCCAAGCCACGTCTCTCCATGTGGGGGGGATGCATAAGGAAAAAAGAACGCCTTTTATATGTTTTCCACGCCCTCGTCGGCGATCCTCCTCGGAATCCCAAGGCTAAAGGCCCCCCTCTCCTATCCTGAATTTGGGCTTCTGGAAGGGGGAATTGTTGGGGTCCCAAAAATGTCGGGGGCGGGTTTTTTTGGTGGCACCTTTGGGCCCGGGGGCTTCCCCGCTCTCACTTAAAACCCTTCCCGGAAACCGCTGCCCGGGCTTGCCCCCCGAATATCTGGAGTATGCCCACGTTTCCGGAGACAAGCCGAGAGTCCCTTTTTCCGCTCGTCCATACGATTACCCGATCGACTTATTGCCGGGTACCAGTCCTCCCCGTGGCCGAGTCTACCCTATGTCTGTTCTGAGACCCAAAACCCCTGTCGGGGGTAAATCCAGGGAATCTCAAAAGGGGGTTTATCTGGAAAATCCCCTTCCCCGCTTGGGGGCGGGGTTTTTTTTCGTGAAGAAGAAGGACGGTACCCTTACGGCCCCGCATTGACTACCGGGGTTTGAACAAGATCACGGAAAAAAACCGGGTTTTTCCCCTTGCCGCTGATCACGGAACTTTTTGATCGCCTGCAAGGCGCCAAAAAAAAGGGGGGGGGGGTTTAAATTTTTTCCAAGTTGGATTTTAGAGGGCCTTTCAACTTGGTCCGAATCCCCAAAGGGGGATGAATGGAAAAACGGGGCCCTTAAACCGGGATGGGCAATACGGGGTACCTGGTTTATGCCCTTCGGACCTGTAATGGGGCCAGCCGTCTTTTTAGGAGCTCGTGAAAAGATGTTTAGGGACCTCCTCCCCCCCCCTGCGGGTTGTCTACCTCGAAGCCCTTTTCTGGTGGGGTTTTTTTCCCCCCCGCCTCGAGGCCCAAACCCCAGCCCTGTCCGGCTAGTAAATAAGCGGGCTCCGGGGGGAAAAACCCCTGTATGCCAAGGGTAGGGAAATTTGCCTATTCCTTTTGACCAGCCTCCCGTTTCTGGGGGATTTTCATCTCTGACCAAAAGGCCCATTTGGGTAGGGCCTGCTAAACTGTTGAATTTTTGCAGTGGCCAAAGCCCGTCGGGATGGGGGGCTATCCCGGATTCTTGGGCTTCTGCAAATTTTTATCCCCCAATTCATCCCCACTTTTCTAAATGGTGGCTCCGATAGTGGGCCCACAAAAAGAAAAAAGCCCAAACCACGCGTTTTCCTGTCGAGGCCGAGGAGGTGGTTGTGAAGCTTTAAAAACCGCCTTTGCTACCCGGGTTCTATCCCTTTTCCCCGTCCCGATTTTCCCCGGGAAAAATTTCACTCTGGAGGGGGATGCTTCTTGTGGGGGCCGGGGCAGTCCCCCTTTCACAAAAAAGGGCCCACGGGTAAAGGGCTGTTTCATGCGGGGTTCTTTCCAAGCGTTCTCTTCGCCCGGGGGAGGGAAAACACATTGGGGACCGGGAGCACCCGGCCCCTCAAATTGGGCCCCGGAGGTTTGGGGTTTTTCTGCTTGGGGGTGCCCCTTTTCCCCTCCGAAACTACTCGGACCCCCAAAAACCTCCCCAAAATCGCAGACTGCTCAGCCCATTAAACCCCCGCCAGGCCAGGTGGTTGGGTCTTCTTTTCCCGGTTCACTTTCGATCCCCTTTCAGGCCCGCCCCAGAAGAATGTGAAGGGGTTTTTAAAGCCCTTCCCGGGGGTTCCGACGTTGGTGGTTTAAGACCCCCCCCCTGAAAACATCACCCCCCAAGGGCGTCTATCTCCAGCCCAGGTTTGGAACCCCCGGGAAGGGCCCTTCCCGGGAAGGGTTATTTGCGCCTTTCTTCCCCAGACGTATTTTGAAAAAAAGGGGGGCCCTTGCTCAATTTTGGGGGCTGGGCCCCCCGGCGCCCAAAACCTTCCCCTTGGAAAATCCCGGGGTTTATTGGTTTGGGCCCGAGCTTTGGGGAAGGATACAAGGACTTTGTTGCGTCTTGGGGACTCCTGTGGGCCCGGGGAACAAGACGCCAGCACAAGCCGGGGAGGCCCACTTTAGCCCCTTTCTGTTCCCCCTCAACCCCGGACCAACATTTTTGATGGACTTTAAAAAACCGACCTCCCCCCCGTCCCCTTGGCAACCCCCATTATCTGGGTTTATTTCTGAAACGTTTTCCAAAAGGTTTCACTTCGTTTCCCGTTGCCATCCCGCCTCCCCCCCTAGTGAGTTTTTTCTTCCCTCCATTTTTTCCGGCCCCCATGGGCTCCCCCAGCAAATTGTCTCCCGGGCCGGGGGGTTTAATTTTTTCCCCAGGTTTTGGGGAGCCCCTGTGCTACCAACTTCAAATTTAAAGCCTGACTTCCCCTTCTGGGAAACCAACCACAGACGAACGGCCAGGGGGGAGGGTCAAAAAAAGTCTTGGGTTGGGTACCTTCGTCATTTCGCTCGGCACGCCAAAAATGAAATTTTGGGCCCAAATTTTCTGCCCCTGGGCGGGGTTTTCCTATAACTCCCTTGGTCCGAGTCCGAAGGGGGGCCCCCTTTACAAACGTGTATGGCTTTCATCCCCGCCCCCCCCCTCCCCCTGGCAACCTCCCCCCCGAGGTCCGGCGGGGACGCCCCTGGTTCAAAAACATGAAAACCCCAACCCCCCAGACCCGTTCAGTCGCGCTCCGCGCGCCAAAAAACGCATGAAGTCTCAAAGGGCAAAAAGGGAAAACCCCCCTCCGGGTGTTCTCACCCCCGGGGAAAAGGTGTGGCTCTCAATCTAGATATGTTTCCGGGTTTTAAAAATGGCCCTCCCCACAAAAGGGGCCCCACTTTCCCCGGGGCCCTTTTAGGTCATCAGCCGCAAAAATCCGGTTTGGGATACAAACTCCGGGTCCCTCCCATGATGAGAATTCCCCAAAGCGGTTTTTTTTCTCCTTATTGAAACCCCTTTGGGCCTTAACCATTTTTCCCAGAAGGGCCGGGTTTCCCCCAACCCTTTGTGGCTGATGAGGGGGAATGTCTTTTGAGGTCAAGGAGTTCGGGCATGAAAGAACTTTGGGGGAAAACGATACTTCTTGGGGGGACTGGAAGGGTTCGGCCCTGAAAAACCCGGCCCCCGGGGGCCGGAGGAAACATCCCCAAAAACCGCAGTCCCCATTTTAAAAAGATTTCTCCAATCCATAAAAAAGGGGGGGGGCCCCAAAGGGGGGGGGTTACCATCACGGACGCCCCCGCGGGCCACTGTCCGGGGTGCAGGGGCAACCCGGCTCCTGCACCGAGCGGGACCCCTCCGCCGTCGGGTTCCCGGGGTCCGCCGCCTCCCCCTCCCCACCGGGACTGCACTTACCCGGGCCCCTCCTTCAAGGTTCCCTGGGTTCCGGCCCCGGCGCGTAGCTCCCCCCAAGGGGGGAAAGGCCCCCCCCCCGGCAAAAAATTTTGGGAAATTTTAAAGGGGGGAGTGCGCCCGGTTAAAATTTTGGGTTTTAAATTGCCCGGGCGCTGCCCCCAATTTAGTCCGGTCACTTCCTGCCGGCCCTCGCCGGATCCTTGGTGTTCATACAAGGGGAAAGGTTTTTTCCTGGCGTTCCAGTATTGCCCCTTCCTGTGCCCGACCCCCTGCTACGCACCCCCTTCGAAACCCTTTCCGCCTGGCCCCACCCCTGGCCCTTTTTACCGTCCCCGGGCCCAAAAGCCACCCGTCCTGACCCCTTTTGTCTGTCCTCGACCCACGGGGCCCGCCTGCCGTTCCCTTAACCCCCGCACCCTTGGCCGCCAAACCGGGAGGCCCAAACCCCGCCGTGGTAGGACCTTTGGGGGACACCCGCCGCAGCAAAAAACCATCCCGCTTTTGGGGGCGGGCTCTGGTGAAAAAAGGTTCCACTTAAAATTCCAACCCCGGTAGGGGCCCTTTGCCATCGCCTGCGGTGGTCCAGTGGGGTCCATTCCCGAATCGTTACACATGCAGACAGACGATAAAGGTTGGCCCGTTTTGAGGGGGCAATATTGAGTGGCCAGGGAAAAGGGGGAAAATCTCTTCTTGAGGAAAAGCACCCGAATGAACGGCGTGTAGATTTTTATGTATTTCCTTTTTTCCCCCCTAATTAAAACTTTTGCATATTACAAAGGGCAAATTTTGGGAAAGGGGCTGAGAAGCCCAAAGGCCCTCTGTTGGATGTAACAAATCCTCAATTTGCTTTTGACCCACTGAGTCTTGAGAAAGCAAAAAGGATTTTAGCCAGCCAGTATCTCTCATCTGCAGACAACGCTGTTTCGGCGGTCGCCGTTCGTTTGGTGCTCTCCTCAAGAATAGATCTTCCTCCTTCTGAGCCACTCAATGCCTCCCACACAGCCAGCCAGTATCGCTCTACTCTGCATTGATGAGGGACAAAAATCCCGAAACAGCGTTTCTGTAGATGAGAGATATTGGCTTGGCTAAAATCCTTTTTGCTTTCTCAAGACTCGGTGGGTCAAAAGCAAATTGAGGATTTGTTACATCCAACAGAGGGCACTTTGAGCTTCTCAGCCACTTTCCCATAATACCTTGTAATATGCAGATGCTTAGTAGAGGGCGAAAAAGGCAATACATAACTCTACACGCCGTTCGTTCGGTGCTCTCCTCAAGGAGAGATCTTCCCCTTTCTTAACAACAAAATAGGAACTCACATAATAAAGAGACACCTTGTCATGTTTGGTCTATTGATTTGCAAAATCGTATTCTTTTTCTGCTTTCACTAAAGTTCTTTGGGGTTATATTTGATTCGGTGCCTGTATATTGTATACGCTAAAAGGTCTACCGGGAACACAGTGAAGAAGGTGACAGATTGTAAACCCTTCTACCCAATGTTAAAACTTGACCACTCTTCATTGGATATTGCCCTGTTGACATAATGATTCTGCAACTAAAGTTCCAACCATATCTGGTGTTGTTTACTGAATGATCCACATCAGGGATAACTGTTTCAACCCTGTCGTCACAGTGTTTTATAACTCTCTGACGAATGCCTGGCATAGTCATTTACATCAGGGGATGGATACCATTGTGATTTCAATAAGTTATTAAATAGATTAATGGCTTCTGATACTGGCTGGAACCATGCAGACTTGTCTTGTCCTGTTTACAGTTATATTCAATTAAAATTTGACTGCTTACACAATCATCACAGGCTCTTTCGTACGTGTTAACAAGGGGAGGAGGGAATGGATAAAATTCCTGGTAGAGGAATAATGACAAGAGACCATTTAAGGGAAGGGAAGTTATAGAGAATTTACGGGTCTGTCTTTTGCTACTGTGCCATCTAGAACAAGGCTTCCTCATAAACAAGATTTTTCTAAGTGACTGTGCCTTTAAATGAATTGTTCTGGTGAACAGAATGTGTATTTCCAAACATATCTTCTTTTAGCGTATGCACAAATACTGTCCTGTTTTAAACTTTCAGGTATATAAAGCAAAATTACTATGGTCCAAAAATAGTAAATTAGTTATAGTTACATAATTAGTATGTAGAGTTAAGGAAATAATTATTTGATCCCTTGCTGATTTTGTAAGTTTGCCCTTCGACAAAGACATGAACAGTCTATAATTTTTATTTTTTTTTTAATTTAAATTTTTATTGGTATTTTCTTTTACCAAGACAAACATTACAGGTACAATATGCATATGAAATAGGCATTATAAATGATGACCAGGTAGTACCTTGGGTAAGTAATAAAGCAAAAAAGAGAAACCATTGGTCAATAAAACAGACAATCTATAATTTTAAGGGTAGGTTAATTTTAACATTGAGAGATAGAATATCCAAAATAACATCCGGAAAATCACATTGTATAAATTATATAAATGTATTTTGCTGAGAGAGAAAAGTATTTGATCCCCTACCAACAATTAGGAGTTCTGGCTCCTACAGACAAGTTAGATGCTCTTAATCAACCTGCATTAAAGTTAGCTGTCTTAAATAGTCACCATTATAAAAGACTCCTGTCCACAGACTCAATCAGTCAGACTCTAACCTCTACAACATGGGCAAGACCAAAGAACTTTCTAACAATGTCAGGGACAAGATCATAGACCTGCACAAAGCTGGAATGAACTACAAAACCATAAATAAGATGCTGGGGGAGAAGGAGACAACTGTTGGTGCAATAGTAAGAAAATGGAAGAAATACAAAATGACTGTCAATCGACATCGATCTGGGGCACCATGTAAAATCTCACCTCGTGGGATATCCTTGATCATGAGGAAGGTGAGAGATCAGCCTAAAACTACACAGGGGGGAACTTGTTTATGATCTCAATGCAGCTGGGACCACAGTCACCAAGAAAACCATTGGTAACCCATTACCCATAATGGTTTAAAATCCTGCAGTGCCTGCAAGGTCCCCCTGCTCAAGAAGGCACATGTGCAGGCCCGTCTGAAGTTTGCCAATGAACACCTGGATGATTCTGTGAGTGATTGGGAGACGGTGCTGTGGTCAGCTGCAAAAAATGTCTAACTGCTGTGCTTGCCAACAAGGGTTTTGCCAACAAGTATTAAGTCTTGTTTACCAGAAGGATCAAATACTTATTTATCTCAACAAAATGCAAACACATTTATATAATTTATGCAATGTGATTTTCTGGATATTCTATCTCTCAATGTTAAAATGAACTTATCCTTAAAATTTTAGACTGTTCATGTCTTTGTCAGTGGGCAAACTTACAAAATCAACAAGGGATCAAATAATTATTTCCTTCACTCTATGACCATCAAGTTCAACCAACAGTAAAGAAAGATGTAGATGAAGGGAGAGGTATAGTCAATTTTTATGCTTTGTTTCCCCCACTGAAGCAGACTTTGGAACCCATATGGCATGAACCAATCTGCCCTCAGGGAATATTTCATTCTTGATCCCAAAATTTACTGAATCTACATTTTAATAAACATTTTATATGGCTACACGAGTATTAATATTACTTAGTTGTGATTAGTTATCTAAGCTTTTCATGAAGTTCTCAACTGATCTTGCTGTGTCCAGCTCCTGGGGCAGCTATTCCACAGAATTACAGTTCTCATGCTAAATAATGCAATTCTCCTCTTTGTTTCTCCAGGTCCCCCTTGTTTTTGAGAGAGTTTTACATAAAAATGGCTTTCACCATACTTTTTGTAGGGACATTTATATATATAGTGAGTTGTAAAAGTATTTACACTCCTTCAACTTTTCCTCATTTTCAAACATTACAGCCACAAACTTAAATTTTATTGATATTTTTTACGTGATAGAACAACACAAAGTAACAAGAATTTGTGAAATGTAAGGAAAATATCTGTTTTTACAAATTTTTGAAAATTAAAAATCTGAAAAGGGTGGTGTGAATATGTATTTAGCCCCCTGTACTTTGATACCCCTAAATAAAATACAGTGTGGCCAATTGCCTTTATAAGTCACCTAATTAGTAAATAGAGTACATCTTTATGCAATTTATTCTCAGTATAACTACGGATGTTTTGTGAATGCCTCAGAAGTTTGTTAGAGAACATAAGTGAAAAAACAGTATCATGAAAACCAAGGAACTACTCAGGGATAAAGTTGTGGCAAAATCTATTGCAGGGTTAGGTTTTTAAAAACTAGCCCAAGCTCTGAATATCTTCTGGGGCACTGTTCAATCCATCATCCGTAAATGAAAGGAGTATCACACAACTGCTAACCTACCAAGACACCTAAATTGACAAATTAAACAAGGAGAACACTAATTAGAGAAGCAGCCAAAAGGCCCTGGGTCACTTTGGAAGAGCTACAGAGATCCACAACTCAGGTGAGAGAAACTACCCACAGGAAAACTATTAGTCATTTACTCCACAAATTTGGCATTTGTGAAAGAAGGGCAAGAAGAAAGCCATTTTTGAAGGCAAGCCATAAGAAGTCCTGTTTACAATTTGCGAAAAGTTGTGTGAGGGAAACAGCAAGAATGTGGAAGAAGGTGCTCTGGTCAGATGAGACCTAAATGGAACTTTTTGGTTTAAATGTCTAACATTATGTGTGGAGGAAAGCCAACACTGCACATCACCCTAAACCAGGGGTGGGCAATTAATTTTTCCATGGGGCCACATGAGAAATTGGAATGGTTTTAGAGGGCCACACTAACAAAAATAAAACACAACCACAGGGCGAGCAGAATTTTTGGGGTTTATTTTTGTGGAAACTTACTAAGTGATTTTAATGACATGCTATCTGTATTTTGTGGGTCAGTAGATTTCCATCAATACCAGATTTATAAATAGTGTTTAATGTTTCTTTGACCAGTTTTTTTCTTAGGCCAGTAACCTCTGTCAGCCAAGTAGTGTGAGGGATAGGTTGTTAAGGTTTTTATTAGTATAATTTTCCATTTTAGGGCACATATGACGTTTCCACCTTTAATTCCAACTTTATAGCAAAAGTGAGGAGGCTGACAAAGACACAATTCTGACATTTTTTATGGAGCTAATATTTTAAATAATGTAGTTTTAAACCTTTTTTTTCCCTGTCTCACCTGGATATTTGTACAAGTGATCGCTAGTACAATATACTGCGATACTTATGTATTGCAGTGTATTGTCATTCAAGCGATCCCTTATTACACCTTGCCTCTAGCCACAATTGTCATAAGTAGGTAGCTAGGTTAGGTAGGAAAGCCTTCAGTAGAGTTAACCATACATCCTGCTAAACTTTCTGCAAATGTAAAAAGTTGGACAGAAAGTTCTGCAGAAGGCAAACCAGACAGGAAAGTAAAGAGTTAAAGCAGAAAACTATGTGCCCCCCTCACACGACTACAGTGTAACAAGTGAATGGTGTGTTCCCCTCCCCTGTTCCTGGGAGATGGATGGCTGAGATGAACTCCAGGACATCTGGCTGCTAGCGTAGTTAACGTCTCTTTCTGGGACACCAACTGAGCTCCAGTGTCATCCGACTGCTCCAGGTACCAGTGCAGGAAAAAGTGCTCGTCTTCCCCTTGTTTTTTCCCTTTCGAGCCAGGCTGCCATGATAACTTCTCTCGGCCACGACTCATCTCTGCAGAATTTACCACATCCACATCTTAGAATCCTGACTTTTTCAGCAGAAACTTATTTATAGGTATAGAAGTCCCCTCAGTTGGGTAGTTCTATAGCTCAAAAACCACTACAAAGGCCATTTGCAGCTCAATGGCTGGACTAGACTGAACCCAGTAGCAGGCAACTCTGGCCCATGTGCTACTTGGGAAAGATAATCAGGTGCAGCTAATTGCTGAGCAGTAGCTCACACACCCCACCAGTAGGGAAACAATTAGATGATAAAAAACTGCACATTAACTTAATACCTATTCACACCAGCATGCTCACTTCATCGCGCCACTGCCCACACAACCACCAGGCATACCAATAGTAGCGCTGAAGGCCTGCTGCGGCTGGGTAGCACTGAGGGCTCTCAGCGCTACCCGGCAGCAGCCAGCCTTCAGCGCTACCATTAGTATGGTCCAAAGTAGACCTGGGAAATGTATGGGCCGCGGGCATCCATACGATGCCCAGGTCTGCCCTAAAACCACCATTCCACCATGAAGCATGTGGGGAGGCTTTGCTTCAGCAAGGACTACAGAACGTTTTTTCTATTAAAGTCTATGGGACCTGTTTTCAGTAGTTTTTTTCAGCATTTTTAGAAAACGAAAAACGCTGAAAAAACAGCCGTTTTTATGTGCTGTGTAGACATAGCCTTAGAGGTTGCAAAGGACTGGGAAAAAATTCCAGCCTCTAAATGTGCAAAGCTGGTAGAGACATCCCCAACTGCGGCTGTCATTGCAGCTAAAGTTGATCAGTTTTTAAGTTTGTAAACACTTGGAAAAGCATATATCATGTTCTTTACAGTTCACAAAATACTTGCCATCAGGGGTGTAGCTAAAGCTTCAGGGTCCAGGGTGCCAAACTTTAGCTTGGGTTCCCTTATCCCCAGACAATGGTTGTGGACTACTACTTTTCAAACAGGTTCCCTACTTGGTATGATAGATGTCTGCGGTGCAGCGTGCCACAAAAAATTATTTTTATTTAAAAGGATTTGTAAAAGAAGAAAATTAAAATGGAGCCATAGAAAAAAAGTTACATGGCCAAAGTGTCTGTCCCTCTGGCCCTTCATCCCCACCCCCATGAAAAAAATTTTAAAAAAAATTGTGGAGTGAACAGGGAAAAAAATGCAATTTTGCCTTGATGTTTTGGGTTTAGTTTTTTTTGATGAAGTTTACATTGAACAGTTAAAATGACATGCTATCTGTATTCTGTGGGTCAGTAAAAAGGGCTACACTATCAGCGCATGTCATCACTATATAGTGACTAATACCATTGTAATATTACTGACAAAACCAGCAAACCAGGACTAGTATTACCAATAACAACAATATATAAGAACCACATAATACCACACATATCACTACCATATAGTGACTAATGCCACTATACTGTTACTGACCAAATCAATATATCAAGACCAATAATACCAACAACAACAATATACAAATACCAAATAATACCGCAACATCATGACCACATATCACCACCATAAATGTTCTGAATAATACAATTGTACTGTCACTAAATATAAGCCTTTACACCAGGGGCATAGCCAAAGGCTCATGGGCCCAGGTGTGAGAAGTGAGCTTAACCCCCTCCCACCTACACACTCCTTTTCCCTGCATTTACAGTAAAATTTAAATTTCACTCCATTTACATTGTGCCGACCTGATCTCCATTCAGAACATAGATGTTACGGAGCTCGTTTAGGAGAAAGGTCTGGGTCCCACCTCTGAGACCTACACCTATCAGACACTGATGGCCTAACCTAGCGATATGCGATTATTGTCTGAAGTGAGACAACCCCTTTATTTTTTAACAGCAAAAGTGGCGCTAAAATAAGTTGTGTAATTGTGTCACTTTTCCATCATGGACATTTATATATTTATAGGGGATATAAAGTTTTAGGGTCAGCGGGGCTAAAAGTTGCGGTAGTTATTTTAGTAAGAGTTTATTTTGTGTGTGTTTTGTGACTTTGTTTTACATATTGTTCCCCTCATAAGGTCTGAAATAGACCTTTGAGGGATATTTTTATATAGTTTTTTCGGGTGATTTCCTCTGTAACTGGGGTGGTATATTAGCCCCAGTTACAGGGGAAATGCATCCCCTGCACTGACTACAGAGCTGATCTGGGTCTGATAAATCCAAGCAGCTCAGGCAGTCACCGGCAATCATGTGACCAGTGGCACAAGGAGCAGGAAGCTGACACGAGCTTCCTGCTTGTCTGTTTATACAGCGCTTCTTGAGTGTTATATACACAGTGATTGAGATGCCAGGAATGGTAATAAACCATCCCTGCCTTCTCAGTGGTGAGCCCAGCTATCGGTGACAGTCGGCTCTCTACATGTGCAATAAGTGTACAATAGTGTTCTCTGCACGGACGTTCCAGAATGTGCGTGTAGAGGTATACAGCCACTGCATGGACACTTATAGTCTATCGGCGGAAAATAGTTAATAATAAAGTAAAAATAAACCATGTGAAAGAAATGAGGCACTAGGTGACACCTACTGCCTCACACCTGACAAGTAACACCATACTTACCAACTCTCCCTGATCATCAGGGAGACTCCCTGAAGATAGGGAGTCCTCCCACTCTCCCTGAAGAGTTGGTAAATCTCCTGCTATGGTAGGTTTGCCACCAAACTGGTAAACCACCAGCAGGGACGGCTTTACTGCCAGGGGGCCAGTGCCGGTATTTTAAACCGGCCATGTTAAGTACTGGTAACTTTTAGGATACACTCTTGTGCAGCCTATTAGGGTATGTTCACACGGCTTATTTGGCCGCTGATTTTTCAGCACCCAAAATAGCATCAAAACCTTGCCTGAAACGCGCTTCTTCAGAAGAGGTTTTTGATGAGGTTTTAATTAGGTTTTTGACGAGGTTTCCTCCCATGCAAATTAACAGCCAGGTCAAAAACCGTGCCAAAAAACACTCCAAAAACACACTGCACATGATATACACTAGTGCTGCATATATGGCTAAAAAGGAGTCAAACAGTCACAAGTTGACAATGTTTGGTCGGTTTTAGCCTAATCGAAAATGGAAGCTAAACCACTTTATACATCTGAGCACTTTTTTTCACTGGCTGTGGGTTGCTCTTTAAGTAGTGGTGGTGCCAGGGTAAAGCATCATGAGCTGCTGCCCTGACATCACTTGGAGCAGAGGGATCACATTGTAGCTGGGCTCTGAAGGAAAGCCGATTGATGTGCTGTTACCCAGCTTTAATGCTGGTTAGGAGATCCAACGTCCAATTTAGGAGGGCAAATAGGTAGACACTTTTAGGTAGATTAGATCCTAAAAATTAGTCATATAAGTAGGCAGACTCTTCCTATTAAGTTGGTAAAGTCCCCCTTCAGTATGGGATTCCCCTCAGTAGGTAAGTATATAGGGACTTCCCTAATAAGTAGCTGAGGGGAATCCAATGCTGAAGGGGGACTTTACCTTCTTAATAGGAATAGTCTGCCTATTTATCTAATTTTTAGGGTTTAACATACCTAAAAGGAGCGCCTACACATATGGTAGGTAGGTTGATATATAGGGTAGGTAGGTATGTAAGACTCCCCCCAAAAAGTAGGTATATATGCCCCCCAATAGATATGTATAAAGGTCCTCCCTAATAAGTAGGTACATAGGGTTCCCCAGTAGATAGGTAGGTATATAGGGCTCCCAGTAGGTAAGTAGATACATAGTGACCCTAGTTGGTAGGTAGGTTTATACTGTCCCCCAATAGTTAGGTAAGTGTATATAGGATCTTTCCCCAATACTTAGGGAGGTGTATATAAGGGCCTCCCACAGTAGTTAGGGAGGTGCATATAAGGGCCCCCCAAAGTAGTTAGGGAGGTGTACATAAGGACCCCCAACAGTAATTAAGTAGTTATATGTAAGGTCTCTCTGTCCCCAATAGCTAGGAAGGTGTAGTTATAGTCAGAGCTGTGGAGTCGGTAAGCCAAAGCTCTGACTCCAACTCTGACTCCTCAATTTCCCTGACCAACTCCGACTCCTGATTCCCTCATACATGGTGCAATGGTGCATGTTTAAGTGATAAATTTACTGTAGTAAAATGATAACATCAGGCTTTTTATCACCTTATGATACAATAATCACACTATTTAGGTAGAATATACACTGACAAGCAAAATGGTAACAATATTTTGCCCTTTTGATTTTCAGGCTCCATATCTTACTATCCACTACAGCTTTGTACATGAGACTACCATCATTTTATAGCTAATCACATTACCTATCTTATACATAAATTTGACTGCAAGTATTTAGCATCTGCTTAGTCCTGCAGATTCTTGTCCTGTAACTGCATTGTTACTGTTTTGCTCCTAAAAATCAAAATGTTATTTTTTATTATTTTGTTAGTATTTGGTAAATCCACTTTTGGCTTTCAATACTGCCTGAATCCTTCTGGGCTCTGGATAAGATTCAAGCAGGTCTTGACCAAAATCTGATCTCAGGTCTCTTCTACACGTTCTCAATGTTGGTGCAGACTGTACTTGGGTACGAATACAGCTTTTTCTTCACCTCTACCCACAAGTGTTGGATTGGGTTGAGGTCTGGGGACTGTGGAGGCCAATACAGCAACTCTACTTTATTGTCATTGAACCTTCTCCAACCTTGATGTTTGCTTCAAATCGTTGTCCTGCTGGAACACGATGTCGTCCTTTCATACCCATAGTACTTGAGTGTATGAAGTAACTCATCTTGTAGGACACTCACATATAGCTCAGCGTTGAGATCAACATCAATCCTGGTCAAGTATCCAAAATCTTTGACTGTGAATCAACACCAGTTCTTCCAGCTTCTCGATCCATTAGCCCCCTTTTCTCTTGATTCTTCCAAACCCATTTGCCCCCACCAGAGTCCAATCTATTGACTTTAATCTAATCGCTCCAAATCACCCATTTCCAATCTTCCACTTTTCATACTTTTTTGTAACACCTTTGCCGACGCTTCTTATGACGGGCCTTCACTTTTTTTGGGCCATCATTCCAGACCTGTGTAATATGCGTTGCCCGGTGCTTGCATGGACATCTGTGATCTCACTCTTATGAAGCCAACGAGCCGCCACAACTGCTGTGTCTGATCGACCTTGTGATGAGTGACTTGTTGACTCTGATATTTTGCATGGACGTCCAACTCTTGGCTTTTCAATGGATGGATGGACTTCATTTCATATTCTTCCAGCTGTCAGGGCCTTATATGATGCCGTTTGGAAATTTTCTTGGTCCAGAGACGCTATTGCTGAGCTGGATGATGTTGCTTCTCTTTTCTTGGGAAATCTTCTTCATGGCTGCTCAAACCAGTGACCTTTCACTTGGGAATCAGCCTAATAACACACTGAGCTATTAGGGAATTTGAGTACAGGTTGTAATTTGTAGCAACAAGAAGAAAAAGATTGTTCAACCACCAGGAGCAAAACAGTAACAATGCAGTTACAGAATCTGCAGAATCTGTAGAATTAAGCATATGCTAAATATCTGCAGGTTAAAGTTATGTATAAGAGCAAAGATAAAATGATGGTAGTCTTACGTTCAAAGCAGTAGTAAATGGTGAGATATGGAGCCTGAAAGTCAAAAGTTCAAGACATTGTTACCCTTTTGCTTGTCGATGTAAAATATATTTATTGGATATGATTTTAGAACACAAAAAAAATTAAGAAACTGTAAATATGAAAAATGCTGCAGTAAGTGGGTAAAAACAGTTTTCGACAAAAAAATCCTGAGTAACATTTGTGGAGTCTATGAATTTGTTCTGAGAAATAGTATTGCCTCCATCAGATCCTTCATAGATGACCTCAAATCTGAGATCATTATTTCCAGGCTAGAAAACGGCCTCTCTACACTAACTGGGGTTTGTGGTAAAGCGGTGACCACAGGTGCAACATCTCTAACAATCTCCGGGTAAAAAGGAACCACCACATGCACAAGTCAGGTCTGATGAATGGTTCATCTTCTGCTTCTTTGAAAGCAAGTG
Organism: Phyllomedusa bahiana; assembly: GCA_025379985.1. Classification (NCBI taxonomy): domain Eukaryota; kingdom Metazoa; phylum Chordata; class Amphibia; order Anura; family Hylidae; genus Phyllomedusa; species Phyllomedusa bahiana. The sequence continues at coordinate 19,695 of JAODAL010035632.1, forward strand.
AAAAAGTTTGCTGAAATCTGGTCAATCTTTTTGCTATGGGAGCAGGATCTTTTCCCCGGAGGTAATACTTTGCCTGCTTCATGTTATCCAAATAATTTTCAAAATTCTGATGAGGCTGAGGATATAGGAGCAGTAGCACTGACAAGACCCAATTTATCTTACTCTTGGCACTGCATTAAACTAACTGTACAAATTTATTATATATTTTGAGAGTGGGCACCAACTCCGACTCTACACCCCTGGATATAGTATATAAGGGCCCCCTATTTAAAAACATAAATAAATAATACCCCTCCCCTGTTCTCCTGCTGAACACTTTTCTTTGCATCCAGAGAGGGTGGCGTGACATCATCACGCCGCCTTCTCCGGGACGACACTTCCGGCGTCTAAGAGGCCCTAAGCATAGCGATAGGCTTAGGCCTAGTACAAGCAGTGGTGTGATGACATCGTTATGTGTGTTTCTCGGTTGTTCTGCCTCAGCCGCTGCCTGCACCAGGCAGATGGCTGTGATCACTGCCTATATGTGACCCAGCAATACAGCTGGGTGGCTCACGGGAGTGGTCGCAAGTGTGACCGCTGCGACCCCTGTAGTACGCCACTGCTTGTTACTTTGTGTTGCTCAATCACATAAAATATCAGGAAAATACATTTAAGTTTATGGCTGTAATGTTTGAAAATGAGGAACAGTTTAAGAGGTAGGAAAACTTTTGCAATCCACTGTATATAGGTTTATAAATGACCCCTACAGAAAGTATGGTGAAAAGCTACTTCATGTAACCCCTTCCACCACATAAAAAAAACAATGGGGCCCTCCCTCTGTCTGGAGAAAAAAAGATTCAATATCGAGAGGAGAAAAGCCTTCTGTTAGGAACCAGACACCTGGGAAGACAGGGACAGATAGACAGTGCACCCTAGCGCTAAGTCCCCCAAAGCTGTCCCTGCTTACTTGTCGATCCAACCCTAAGCGGTTGGCGACATCTGGGCGACAATCCCTACCTAGGTAAGGTGCAACACAGAATGGACGAGACAAACAAACACAAACTCCGGAGGTCAGAGGGAGCAGGTCAAAGCCGGAGAGAGCAACACAGTACCGAATTGTCATGCAAAAGGAAGGTCAGGAGAAAAGCAGAAGAATTAGGAACCAAGCACGACAGAAGCAAACAGCGCACAAGCTGAAGCCAAAATGGACTATCACAGGCTAAGAACCAAGGCTTAAGTAAACTATAAGCAGAATGTCAGAGTCCTGGTTCAAAGTGTGATTGGACCGACCCTATGACATTCAGCCGTATAAAATGTTTATTAGAATGTAGAACCAGTCTAATGTCAATTTTGGAATCAGGAATTAAATATTCCTGTAGGGAAGATTGGATCCTGGCTTATGGGTTCCAAAGTCTGCATCAGTAGGAGAAACAAAGGTTAAAAATTAAATTACCTCTACTCCTCCCTTTATCTACATCTTTCCTTACCATTTTCCTTACCTCTTTATCTAACTCCAGTACATCCTTTCTATAAACCGGGGCCTAGAACTGAACAACATATTCCAGATGAGTCCGCACCAATGCTTTATATATCAGTAATATTACATCCCTGTCCCGTAAGTCCATGCCTCTTTTAGTACACGCCAACATCCTGCTGGCCTTAGAGGCAGTTGATTGACATTGCATACTGGTATTATCTTTGCAATGTTATTATATTTGTAATGTTCTGTAATATATAACATTCTGTGTTGATTATTTTCATAATATATATGTTTAGTCGAGCTACGTTTAGAAAATTATTTAATATTGACTGATAGCAGTCACCATGAGGAGTGATTAGTGGATATGGATGACGATAGATAGTAATGAGTTCAATTGTAGCTGTATGTACAGTCGTAAGAAAAAGAAAATACACATTTCCTTGAATTCTTTGGCTATACATATCAGGACATATTAAAAAATGTAGTCCTTAGAAGGACTACTTTATTAAAATTAAGTGAATACAACCTCAGAGGAGCAAAAACAACAGATTCCATGGTGTCATTATTTATTTAACAAAATCTAGGCCAAAATGCAGAAGTAGTATATGAAAAATTGATTACACTCTGACTGCTAAAATAGGAGTTAAGAGGGTAAGTAGTAGCCAGGTGGTGCTAATCAAATGCCCTTGATTAAATGATCATCAGCAAGTGTGACTAGCTCTATAAAAGCAGCCATTTTGGCACTTTGTGAGTCTGGAGCATTCAGGCATATGTTGACACAATACTAAGGAAGAAAGACATCAGCAATATTCTTAAGAAAATCATTTTTTGCTGCTCACCAGTCTGGGAAGGCTTATAAGGAAATTTCCAAAAAATTTTTAGTAAATTAGTCTACAGTAAGAATGATTATTCACAAGTTGAAAACACTTAAGACAGCTAACAAACTTCCCAGGAGTGGAGTTCCCAGCAAATTCACCCAAAGTCAGACTGTGCAATGCTCAGAGAAACTGGAGAAAAAAAAAAAACAAGATCCACATCTTAGACTTAACAGCCCTTAGATAGTATGTGAAATGTTTATGTTCATGACAGTACAATTAAAAAAGATTGAATGAGTATGGCTTATTTGGAAGGGTTGACAGTAGAAAACACAACTTGTGGAACAAGGTCTTTTAGACAACCAAGGCCAACGTTGGAATGTTTGGCAATAATGTGCAGCACCAAATCTGGCAAAAACCAAACACATTTTATAAGTACAAATATCTCATACCCACTGTCAAACATGGTGCTGTAGCACTGTTGACTTAGGATGTTTTTGCAGCTATGGGAGCTGGGCACCTTGCAGTCATTGAGTTGAGCATGAACTGTGCTGTCAAATAGTCTCCAAAAAAATGGGAATCTCGCAAGAGAACAAAGAGTGACTTTTGATCACTACATTTACTATTTTGCCTTAGGCAAACTTAAACTCTATGAGTTCTCTATCTATAAAACACTAAAACATAACTTTTATTATGTATAACACTTAACCTCTATACGCACTATTTAAAAACCTGATTTCTAACCTCTCAATATATCCCTCTCTACTTCTGAAGGAATAGCTCCCCTTCTATTATCAAGTCTGGTGGAACCCCACCTATTAACAGGAAAACCTTATATATACAGTAATTTACTAACTCCAGTAGGATCCCAAGCCTCCTACTTGGGCATTCATCCCTAATCTAATGAACATAAAACATATAAGGTTTCCTTCTGATACCCTCTGCAGCAGGTAACACTTGCAGACAGAGGTGAGAAATCACAATTTAAAACGTCATGCCTGACCTCCCCAACATGTTTCACCAGCTAAACTGGCTTCATCAGGGATTAGAGGTCCGGTCCCATGTAGTCTAAGCTCACTTCCTTTTATATCATGTTAGGTACACACCCTATTCAGGTGCTGACCAATTAGCATCAGAGAATCCACAAAAACCACTCCCCCTTCCACTCTCCTGCACGCACACTGATACTATGTGCTGCCGCTGTCACCATGCTCCCATAAACAACATTTCTCAGACAAGTTCACCATCTCCATAGCGGGCTTGCGCCCTATCTTACCATGCTGCCCGCGCCCGCGTACTGTATCAATGGAGATATCTGCCCTGGCTGTGATGGACTTCCGTCCAATTTCTCTCAAATTATAGCGTCTGCGTGGCTCACCTAGAACGAACTAAGCAGAATAGGAATTACATTCCACAGCACACTACCAGCTTTATCACCTCCCATGAACCCCTTCTCCTCCATGTCTAATATGCATATTCATTGGGAATACATACTCCATTGTACTATACACTATTGTCTTAGTCTCTTCCCCCACACCACTTATCCTCTACATCTAATATACATATTCATTTTAATAAAGCTGGGAATACATACTCCATTGTACTGTACACTATTGTCTTAGTCTCCTTTATATGTAATATACATGTTCATTTTAATAAAGCTGCAGGCCCTATGGTTAGCCCACCCCCTCTCCTGCAGTTTCACCTCCCACCTTCCCCATTAAAGATTCTTTTTTTAACAGGTCACGGCTAGCTGCCCAATTCATTACGTTACAATGGGAGCATGCAATAATGTCAGCACATTCATGCTCCATTGTATTTGCATACATTTGTATCGCATATACTGTATTCAAAGCCAGCACAAAATCCATGCAGCGAGCAGAAACAATAAATCCATACATAAATAGATGTATACATGAATAGATGGTAATCTACTCCCGAGCTGCGTCTCGCCATAGCAACGCAAGTGTGTATATTATATGATTCAGTTGCTAATAACCTCTTCATGCACAGAAATAATATACCGTATATACTCGAGTATAAGCCGACCTGAGTATAAGCCGAGGCACTTACTTTTGCCACAAAAACCGGGAAAGCTTATTGACTCGAGTATAAGCCTAGGGTGGAAAACGCAGCGGCTACTGGTTAATTTTAAAAATAAAAATAGATACCAATAAAATGACATAGGCAGTTTAATGTCCCCCATAGGCAGATATAGGCAGGTATAGGCAGTTTAATGTCCCCCATAGGCAGATATAGGCAGTTTAATGTCCCCCATAGGCAGATATATGCTGGTATAGGCAGTTTAATGTCCCCCATAGGCAGATATAGGCTGGTATAGGCAGTTTAATGTCCCCCATAGGCAGATATAGGCTGGTATAGGCAGTTTAATGTCCCCCATAGGCAGGTTATAGGCAGCTATATGTCCCCCATAGGCAGGTTATAGGCAGGTATAGGTCATTATAGGCAGATATAAGTCCTCATAGGCAGGTTATAGGCAGGTAATTGCCCCCATAGGCAGGTATAGGTCGTTATAGGCAGATATAGGTCCCCCTAGGCAGGTTATAGGCAGGTATGGGTCGTTATAGGCAGGTATAGGTCCCCCTAGGCAGGCTATAGGCAGGGTATAGGCAGGTATAGCTCCCCCTAGGCAGGGTATAGGCAGTTATAGGTCCCTAGGCAGGTATAGGCAGGGTATAGGCAGTTATAGGTCCCCTAGGCAGGTATAGGCAGGGTATAGGCAGGTATAGGTCCCCTAGGTAGGTATAGGCAGGCTATAGGCAGGTATAGGTCCCCTAGGCAGGCTATAGGGAGGTATAGACAGGGTTTTAAAACAAAAAAACCCCACTTACCTGGCTCCCCGCTGCTCCGTCTCCCTCGCCGCTCCGCCTCCTCGCTGTCCGCCTCCCGCGCGCTGTCCTCTGTCTTCTCGGCACAGGCGGGTGATGTCATCAGGCCGCGCACGCAGTGCGGAGCAGGGAGCGCACGCTCTGTGCACCGCAGTGATATCTCTTCTCCTGCATGCGCTCCGGAGGAGTCGCATACAGGGGAAGAGATCACTGACAGCGCCTGGGCCACCGCAGTGCCCGGACGCTGTCAGGTACTCGGCATTCAGTTATATGCGCTCCCTAAGGAGTCGCATATAACTGAAGCGTCTCTGTCGGCGCACGGGCCATCGCAGCGCCCGAGTGCTGACAGTGGCTTGAGTATAAGCTAAGGTCGGATTTTTCAGCACATTTTTTATACTCGAGGATATAAGGTACATACATCCCAATTTGTTAAATAGAAACCGTAGCCTCACGTAACCAATACCTATCATCATTGCAAAACACAGGGAAAATGAGGGATAACGTGGGGACAGAGGCGGGGGCAGGAGGGAGATGGGTGGGAGGAGAAAAAAAAAGCTATGTGAACTCTGATGCTTCTATTGTCATATATTCAACCGTGCTATATACCACTGACCGTACTTAATCACATATATTATGTTTCTTCAAAATTATATGGGAATCACAGATTAATAAATCTGAAAATGAAAAACCTTCATTTAGGCCTTTGTGGTTCAAAGTATTGAGTCTATATATCCATCTTGCCTCTTCCTGCAACAAAACTACATCCAGATCGCCCTTTCTTTCCCCTAGCTTTTTCACACAGATGCCCCAAAATTTTAGCACCTCTATTTCACCATTATGTACTTCCAAAATTTGTCTCGATAGGGGAGTGTCACCTATAGTTTTAATAGTACTCAGATGTTTCGAGATCCGACGACGAAACTCCTGTATGTTTTTTCCCACATTAATCTTGTGGCAAGTACACATAGACCCATAAACCACCCCTCTGGTTTTACAGTTAATGAATTGTCTTATCTCAAATATTCTCTTATCAATGGGATTAACAAATTCTTTAGTTTTCCATATAAATAGACAGAATGAACAGTTGCCACAGGGATGTGAGCCTACCACCTGAGACTGTAACCATGTTTTTTTTCCATGTCCATCAATTGTCCTAGGCACATATTCATCCCTGAGATTTTTTCCTCTTCTATATGTGACACTAGGATATTTAGGAATCACCTCAGAGACTACTGTATCTGCCCTCAGAATGTGCCGATGTCTTCTAAGTATAGCTCTCATTTCATTGGCTCTATCATCAAAGGTACCTATACAAACGAATTAAATCAGTTTTTTCCTTCTTCTTTTGTGTACTGATTAATAGATGTCCTATGTCACTGGTCAAAGCCCTATTAAACGCCTTCCTCAAACATTTTTTTGGATGACCGCTTGCCTGAAAACGTGCATTTAACTTTATACATTCTTCATTGAAAGCCTCTAAAGTGGAGCAATTCCTACGAGCCCTAAGAAATTGGCCTATGAGAATGCCCTTTTTTTGAGAAGGTGGATGCCAACTAGAGAAATGTAACAAACTATTGGTAGCCGTATTTTTCCGAAATATCTTTGTCTGAATCTGCTTGTTTTCATCCAACATAATTTGAAGATTCAAAAAATGTATTTTCTCTTGATGAATTTCAAAGGTGAATTTCATTACAATTTCATTATCATTGAGTCTAGATACAAAGTCCTTGAATAATTCTTCACTACCATCCCAAAAAATCAAAATATCATCAATAAAGCGCCCCCAAAATAAAATCCGATCTGTGAATATTTCAAAGTGATCAGAAAAAACAATAGCATCCTCCCACCAATCTAAAAATAAATTAGCAAAACTTGACGCACTGACTGTGCCCATGGCTGCTCCCTTTATCTGGTGATAAAAGGTGCCATCAAACAAAAAGTAATTATGTGTCAAAACAAAATCCAATAGATGAAAACGAAATCATTATGTTCCATAAATTGCTTACCTCTTGTATTAAAAAAATACTTGATTGCTTTCAGGCCCAGATCATGTCTGATGTTACTGTATAGGGCTTCTACATCTAAACTTGCAAGAAGTGTACTTCCACTCATTACTAGATCGTTAATTCTCATCACAGTATCCTTCATATCTTAAAGATACGAAGGAAGGCTAGTGACAAAGGGCATCAGTATACGGTCAACATATTTGCTAGGTCCTTGTGTTAAATTATGTCTACCTCAAGCTATCAGTCTTCCGGGTATTGGCACAACCTTTTTATGCACTTTTGGTAATGCATAAAATGTAGCAATAGTTGGATTTACATTTAACATAAATTTCTTCTCATCCTAAGTAATTAATTTTTTCTCAATTCCCAGATTCAAAACCCTTTTCAATTCCTTCAGATACTCATTGGTATGATCTTTTGAAAGCCTCTCATATGTTTCTGAATCACCAAGTATTCTCTCAACCATCGCTCTATAGTCACTTTTATTTAAGATGACAATGTTACCACCCTTGTCACTGGGTTTGATTACTATCTCCCTGTTAGATTGTAATTCTGCAATAGCTACTTCTTCCTCCCATTTTAAATTTAAAGAAGATGGTTGTCGTCTGAGTGCTAGTTTCTTTATATCTTGCGTTACTACTTCCACAAACGTATCCAATAAATTATATTGTGATATCGGAGGTGTATTCCTAGATTTTGGTTTCAAATTAGTCAAGGGTATATCTAGAATTATGGGGTCTCCTTCACCTTCAACCTGCAATTGTTCAAGATCACCCAATGTTTTTTCCTCTAGTTTCCTAAAGGTTTGCTCATCATTATTTTTCATTTTATGATATTTATGTAAAGCCAACCTTCTAGCAAAGAGATTAATATCTTTTACCCATACAAACTCATTAAATCTGGGCATGGGAGTGAACGTAAGACCATATGCCAACACCTGTTTTTGATTTACCATTAGTCTATAAGAGGATAAATTAATCACTTGAAGTGCTCCATCCTTTGTTATTTCTGATAATTCCCCTTCTCTCGATCCCCAAAGAGAATCCTTGGTTGTTCTAAAAATAGTGGAAGCATTTGCATTTTTGAATGTTCCTGAGATTGAGTTTGCATTGTATTCATAACCTGTCCATTTCCTGCCACTAATGGCATATTTCTATTGCCATTTGAAATCATTGCCTGTGCTACCATATCATGGGCCACCACACCACAGGATGCAGAAGAGGACAATGTATTTGATCCCATTAATCCTTCTCCTGATTGACATCTCTGAGGATTCTGATCTTGTACTGTTTGAGTCGATGGTTATTTATGTGTTTTCTTATTTGTCCAACCTTTGTTTTTTCTCTGACCCTTCCTCCAACCAGTTTTCTTACCCTGCGTATGACTATTAATAGAACCTGTAGAAGATTCGTCTACAGCAGAAATCTCTGAATCTGACAAATCTGAATATAAATTAGGTTTGTAGATAAATCTACTATTTTTCCAAATATAAACCTGATTGTTATCAAAATCTTTCCGATCCCTCAGATATTTATTGTGTTTCCTTTATTTAATTTCTTCTCTCAGAGATTCTATATTTCGTTGTAATTTTTGTTCTAATTCAGGAAAATCTGGATGGGCCCGAAAGTTATTAACCTCCACTATCTCCTGATTTAGTTGTTCACTTAATTTATTAAATGAAATTCTTTCGTATTCTGACAGGTATTTCATAAATTTCAGAGAGCATTCAGTTAGCAATTTTTCCCAACCTTGATAAAAATGGGGTCCACTAAATGTGTATTTGGTCTCAAACTGATCCTTAATCCTCTATACACAATTTGTTGTTGTATATATGTCTCTAGACTAGCTACTTCCCAGCCTGCCCGAATTTGTTGTTTGTAGGTCTTATTTAATTTCTGAAAGGCTATATGGATATTAGTTTCATTCAATGGAATTGGTTGATTACAAAATACTACATTAGCTTTCTGTGAAAAAATATCCAAATTAATTTTCTGACTCAAAAAACCTGCCATTCCCTAGATTCCCCACTTGAACATTCCTGTTCACCAAACTTGTCAAATAGTCTCCAAAAAAATGGGAATCTCGCAATAGCACAAAGAGTGACTTTTGATCACTATATTTACTATTTTGCCATAGGCAAACTTAAACTCTATCAGTTCTCTATCTATAAAACACTAAAACGTAACTTTTATTATGTATAACTCTTAACCTCTATACGCACTATTTAAAAACCTGATTTCTAACCTCTCAATATATCCCTCTCTACTTCTGAAGGAATAGCTCCACTTCTATTATCAAGTCTGGTGGAACCCCACCTATTAACAGGAAAACCTTATATATACAGAGTAATTTACTAACTCCAGTAAGGGATCCCCAGCATCCTACTTGGGCAGTCATCCCTAATCTAATGTACATAAAACATATAAGGTATTCTTTCTGATACCCTCTGCAGCGGGTAACACTTGTGGACAGAGGTGAGAAATCACAATTTAAAACTTCATGCCTGACCTCCCCAACATGTTTCACCAGCTAAACTGGCTTCATCAGGGATTAGAGGTCCGGTCCCATGTGGTCTAAGCTCACTTCCTTTTATATCATGTTAGGTACACACCCTATTCAGGTGCTGACCAATTAGCCATCAGAGAATCCACAAAACCCAGGTTTTTAAATAGTGCGTATAGAGGTTAAGTGTTATACATAATAAAAGTTATGTTTTAGTGTTTTATAGATAGAGAACTGGTAGAGTTTAAGTTTGTCTATGGAAAAATAGTAAATATAGTGAACTCTGCTGTATCCCAAATTATTTTACAGACATATATGAGGCCATCAGTCCAATAGCTAAAATTTGACTGAAACTCGGTCATTGCAACAGTACAATGATCCCAAGCACACCAACTAATCTTTAACAGGGTGGTGAAGAAGAAATTAATTAAGGTTCTGCAATGATCCAGTGAACATCTAGACTTCAACCCAATTGAAATGCTGACTTTAAGAGAGCTGTGTATAAACAAATGGCCACAAACCTCAACGAACTGAAGCAACACTGTAAAGAAGAGTGGGACAAAAGCCTCCAGAATTTAAGATGCTGATAAAGTAATACAGAAAATGATGCCTTCAAGTAATTGCAGCTAGAGGTGGTTCCTGAAGCTATCAATTTACTTTTAAATTTTGGCTTAATTTTTATTAGATAATCACATGGTAGAATCTGCTGTGTGTTGTTGTTCATCTTAAGTTGTAGTTAACTAGTCTTAAGATCTTCTAAGAGCCAGATTTTTTTTGTCCTGATGCGTAAAATCATAGAATTTAAAGAGGGTCTACTTTTTTCGCTTAACTATATCTGTAAGCAGTAATTTACCTCTAGTGTTAGCTTTATGAAACCACTTTGACAGAATTTGAAATATTAATGGACGAAACACTGATGGAAACAGCTAAGTGCTTTACATGGTTGTCTCTGTCAATTCAATAGACTAAATAGATGAGCAACGCACATGTTTGAATGCCACTCTCTCTATTTAAAGTTATTCTCACTGTAGATGTACAATGTGTAGAAACAAGGAAATAAGAAACTTCCGGTTCCGGTGCTGCCGAGTGAGGATGTGAGCTGCTGAGCTCCTTGCTCCTACCTGCCGCAGACCTGCATTAGCCGCGGATCGCGGCCCCCATCCGCCCCGTTAAGCTCGCGGCGACACTCTGGACCACAGCGGGTACCTTTTCGGATGGAAAGGTACCTCCTCAGAAGCACTCCTCGGTCCCGCGACTCCCGCGCCCAGCTCCACGCGGCTCACAAGATGGCGCCGGACCCGTGCGCAGAGCGGGACACGCAGCATGCAGCTGCTGAAGACCCGGGCACTCAGGTCAGGGGTGAGGAGGACATGGGAAACCCAGATAACGTGGGTATACCCGCTATTTCTGGCCCCCCAAACACGCCTACTGCTACAGGGGGGCATCTGGCAGCAGCCATAGACTATAAGCTATTAGCTACTGAGGTGGCTAGACAGATAGCACCGGACCTACAAGCGGCCCTAGAGTCCACAGTACAGGCCTCTTTATCCAAGCTCCAGCAGGACTTACAAGCTCACTCCTCACAAATTACAGAACTGGAAATGAGAGTGAATGATTTAGAGACTGACAATAGTGCCCTACAGGCCAAATTAAATATCTGCGCTCAGGCTCAGTTAACACAGCAGGAGCGCATAGAAGATCTAGAGAATTGCTCCAGGAGGAGCAATTTAAGAATGGTGGGGCTCCCTGAAGTCTTTAAGCAGGGGGCGCTGCAAGAAATCTGCCAAGATGTACTACCGAGGGCCCTGGACATCAGACACCCCTGCTGCATCGAACGAACACACAGAATAGGCCCAGAGAATACCCGCACTCAGCCACCTGACCCGCGCAGCAGGCAGAAGCAGCGCACAGTCTTACTGAAATTCCTAGACTACAACGATAAAGCTGAAGTCCTGAGAGCGTACCGCAAATTAGGTCCCCCCTTGCTCTTGGGAAAACACAAAGTGCTTTTGTTTGAGGACTTCTTGGCGGATGTCTCACAACGAAGGAGGGCTTTCAGCAAGCTTTGTACGGCGCTTTTTCAAAGGAAAATTCATTTCCAACTTATATACCCTGCTACCCTGAAAGTTCAAGATCCAAATGGTCCTCCCAGAATCTTTACCTCCCCTACGGAGGCAGAGGCAGACCTGCAGGATTTACTAAAACTTCATCCCCCTGAGGACCATCCCAGAACAGCAAGAATGGAGGGAGGTTCACTACAGGACATCTCAACCCGGCGTCGGAAAAGACAAGACCTCGGACGGTGCGTCTCCCCCTGTCTCCCCTTCAGCACCGAAGGATCGTCGCCCGTTGAGAAGAGGGATAGAGATGGACTCAGACCAGGACTGAGGGGCCACCATCATCTGGTAACAAACCCACCCTTATAAGCTCAGTGGAATCCGGACATGCTGGTGAGACCGACCCAGTTTTAGGGTCCTTAAATCTAAATTTCAATCTCTCTTAGTTAAGGGGTTGGCTATGTGGGACTTGGAACTTTCTACTGCAGTCCGGTATCCTTTTGTTGTCTAACACACCTGGTCAGGACGAGCTTGACGGGGCGATAATTTTGCTAACTAACAGCATGGCGGGTGGGACAGGGGTCACTAAGAGTGGTATCTGGTGTCTCATCCCCTCTCGGACAGAAAAAAGGAGGTCCAATTAACGCCTTTGGAAAGGGAGGAGGGTGGTTAATCACCCTCCCCTCTTCCTATAGCGTTCCATATCAAGGTGCCTGGTGGCACGATCTTTTGTTGGTTTCAATGTTTACCTGTTATGTGTTTTTCAAATGGTGGCGTGCTCCTCTCGTGGTATCACTCCTATCCCGGGCAGCATACAAATCAGAGCTTGAAACCCCCTGGTGCCAAACTCGCCTTAGGCGGCCCATATCTCCCGTACACTTAGCTCCCCCGTTAGTCACATCATCATGCGAGTGATCTCCTGGAATGTAAAGGGGCTCCGTTCCCCAAATAAACGGATGAAAATATTAAGGCATCTACGAAGGCTACGTCCTGATGTCGCTTTTCTGCAGGAGACTCGCCTGCATGAGGACGACTTTAAGCGGATGGAGAGGCTCTGGGTGGGACATGTCTGTGGGTCCCCCTCGGTAAATGGCAAAGCTGGAGTTGTAACCCTCGTGAATAAAAACTTCCCCTTTGTCCCAATTTCTCACGTCCACGATGGAGAAGGGAGATTTTCGCACTTAACCATAAAATGGGGAGAAAAAGAAATTAGCTTGTTTAATGTGTATGGTCCCAACTCGCAAAGTAACCAGTTTTTTCGCAATTTAGGGGGCAAAATCCAAGCTGATACATGCCTGTACCAGGTAGTGGGTGGCGACATGAACTTAGTGGTAGACACCCGGGAAGATAGGAAAAAGGAACCCCTAGCACTACAACCTACCATAGTTAGCCAGAGGACAGAAAACAAAGCCCTAGCGCATTTCCTGGAAACGACCAACTTAAATGATTGCTGGAGGAGGAGGAATCCAGATGGCAGGGACTATACATATTATTCCCCCGTCCACCAATCATGGTCGAGACTAGATTATCTCCTAGTATCAGACAATTTATGCAACCGAGTCGAGGACGCCCAGATCCTGGATATGCTTATATCGGATCATACCCCAATCACTCTAGACCTTGTGGAAGATTCCCCCAAAGGGTCAGATTTCATCTGGAAATTTCCTCCTTACTTGGCCAAGACTGATTATTTTGCAGATATGCTAAAGGGGTGGTGGATGGAGTTTGATGCTAATAACGAGGCCCACCGCTCAAATCCTTCTTTATATAACGCGATAAAACAGCTGAAACCTGGCAAGGCACCTGGCCCTGACGGGTTTTCGGGGGAGATGTATAAAATTCTGATAGACGAAGATGCCCCAATCCTCAAACAGTACTACAATTTGGTTTTACAAGAAGGACATATCAGGCCAGAATCAAAAATAGCTTTCATTAAAGTGATACCAAAAAAAGGGAAAGATCCCCTCCTCCCGGCCTCATATAGGCCTATATCACTCATAGACGTGGACCAAAAATTGCTGTCAAAGATTATGGCCGACCGTCTTGCAGAGCTAATGCCTTTGCTGATAGGTCCCTCACAAAAGGGTTTCATCAAGGGGAGATCAGCAGTAGGGAACATTAGGAAAGTTTTGGCGGTTATGGATAGGATCAAGCACAGTCCCACTCCTGGAGAACACCCTGTCTTAGTAGCTTTGGACGCCGAAAAGGCTTTCGACAATGTTCGATGGGAGTGGCTCTGGCTGGTCTTAGAAGCGATGGGGATATCGGGAGCCTTTCGGACCTTCTTATCCGCTATTTACACGAATCCGGAGGCACGGGTGCACACACCCGGTTTCATCTCTTCACCAATCCACCTCCAAAAGGGGACCAGACAGGGATGCCCACTGTCGCCCCTTCTCTTTGACCTTGCCCTTGAGCCCTTAGCGAGATTCCTGGAGGAATCAGATCTTTTTACAGGAATTCGCACTGGTACCCAAGAAATTAAAATTGCGCTCTTTGCGGACGATCTGATTCTTTTTATGTCGAACCCACAGGCCCACCTACCGCAGGTTTTTGATTCTCTTAGGCTGTATGGCAATCTATCAGGCTATAAGGTGAATGCGAGCAAGAGCGAGCTTCTAAGCTTGGGATCTAACCCACCAAAGATCAACTGGCAGAGCCTGGGCGTTGATCTTACAGTTGCCTCCAGTCAAATCTCATACTTAGGAATCAACATAGGTAAAACACCGGACACCATATATAGCTTAAATTTCCCCCCATCATTAATAAGATCTCCCAGGATTTAACGCGTTGGAATTTTCTGCCCCTGTCTATGACTGGGAGGTGCCAGGCCATTAAAATGATCAGCTTTCCCAAATTGCTCTACCCTTTACAAACTCCTCCATTTCTTCTTAAACATTCAGATATAAATCGAATCCATTCAATATTCTCAAAATTCATCTGGGCGGGGAAAAAACCCCGAATAGCTCTTAAAAAGCTGATGTTACCAACGTCGAAAGGGGGCTTAAACCTCCCGGACATCAGGGGATACAATTTGGCATGTTTAGCGTGACATGTTGTGGACTGGGCGGGGTGACTTAGTCGGTACTCAAACTGGGACATCGAAAGGGACCTGATGCATCCTTGGCACCCGCATGCCCTCCTCCACACGAAGTACTCAAACCTTCCACCCCCGATCAAATCTTCAGTTATACTTCGAGATACGATCATGGTATGGAAAGAGATCCGGAAGCGGCTGGGCCTACCCTTCCTGATCTCTAAAGCTATGCCCGTCTGGGATCACCCTGAGTTTCCCTTAGGGAATTCAAACCCGATGTTTGGGAAATGGAGGGAGAGGGGATTGAGGGCAGCGGGACAGCTTCTACATGTCAGGGAACAGAGGTGGCTTTCGCCTTCGGAAATGCTGGCAAAGTTCTCCTTACCTAGCTCACAGACTCTGGCGGCTTACCAACTTTACCACTTCTGTGCCTCTAGGTTGGCAGATGTCTCAAAAGAAACTTCCCCAAATACTTACGACTCTTTTATTGATTCCAACAAAGAAAGCTGTTCTCTCTCTGGTCTTTATAAGTCCATAAGAGAGTGGATTTCGAGCCGTACGGAGGCACAGGTTTTTCAATTCTGGGCCCGTCGGTTAAACGACCCCCAGTTGCCAGACAAAATCATGCAAGGATTATCAGCAGTCAAAAAGCACGTTGTATGCACAAATTGGAGGGAATCCCACTTCAAAATTGCACATAATGCCATCTACGGCTTTAACCTGCCTCCTTCACAGACCTTTCCCAATAGGTTGCAACAATGCCCCAAGTGCGGTATGCCTAAAACCGACTTGTGGCATGGCATTTGGGAATGTGCCCACTCGCAGAGTTATTGGGACAGTTTTGTGTCATACATTGAGGTACACTTTAATATTGTTCTGGAAAAATGCCACGATCTTCTTATCTTCCACTACCCTAGACCGCCAGAGGGGGAGGGGACGGGACAATCTGTGGAACCTCGCAGACTCCCAGCAATAATCCACATAGCGATATTAGTAGCTAAGCGCTGTCTGCTCACCTTTTGGATTAAGCCCGCCCTACCATCAATCTCTATGATTGAAGAGCAACTGAAGATATATCTAATTGCAGATAAGTTGGAAACGGAGAGGCATAAAGAAATTCGCACTGCGGGCTTCTTTAGACGCTGGCGCTTGTTTATAGAATCCCACTTCTCAGATAGGGAGATAAAGACGTTGATGCAGACGTTCCAATATACGGGCTGGTACTGTAGAGAGGGCCTAGGTGGGTCTCTGGGTAGGCTGGAAATCCATGAGGATAACCTGGGAAGAAGGGAGAGGTCCTAGAAGGACTAACGCTAGCACTTATGCAGTCATGAAGACTTCAGAAAAGAGGAGTATTTTTTTTGCACGCAGGCACCATACGAACCTTGAGAGCATATTTTGTTTTGTAAGTTGCACAATATATTGAATTATTGTTCAGGTTATCTCTATTTTGTCTTTCTCTGCCATCATGCGTAAAATCAGTGTACTGGTCTTAACGTCTTCTTACAGTTTGATATATGACTATGATGTATCAAGGCACTCTGTAACCTTAAATAATCGAGATCACATTTGATCTTTGAATCTGATTTTCTTACCAGATATTCTGTAAACGTGTATTTGTTAAATTTTATTTGAAAAATCCAAATAAACATTTGTTTAAAAAAAAAAAAAAAAGGAAATAAGAAATACCTTTTCAAGTGATTGGTGGGGCCACGATTTATTACGCATTAAATACCTATCCTGTGTATAGGATTAAATGCCATTTGGGTGAGATCCTTTTAACTAAACTCCTCATTCTGGGGATCTGCTGAACCCATCTATTGGGTAATATATCCCACTAATTTGCCACCACCTCTTAGAATTAGAGTACATATTTAACGTAAATGATCACACAAGTTTTAAAATAATGGCACATCAAGTAACAGCATGAATTAGTTAAAGCCCATCTCTAGTTTTGTCATTGTTGGTTTGATGCGCTGGCAGAAGAAAATGGCAAATTTCCCCTGTCCATTAAGTCCTAGCTGGAACATTTTCAGACTATTTTGTGTTCAGTTACTCAACTACCTTCCTACTAAGGACATTATGTAAAATTATGTAAATGTAGAAACTGCATTTACCCTGCAACTTTTTGCAATTTTTAATAGTATAATATACTTAAAGGGAATCTGTCACCAAATCAAGACCCTGAGCCATATTCTTTTCCTCTCAGTCGTTTTTATTTCCTGATTGTAGATTTCTCTATTCGGTCGTCTATATAGGTTTGTGGGGAAGACATTCTTGCTTGTACTGCTTTAACAGCAGTCAGAGAGATACCTTACAGCAGCTTCATGCACATAGGATTCTTAAGACAGTTTCTGTCCCATAGACGTCTATAGGAGAGTTTTCACTGTGAGGGGAGGGGAGAGGGGGAGCTGTGACATCTCCTCTTGTGACTGGTGGATTCTGTGTTATCTGTACACATTGGTGTCTCCTTTCAGTGTGACCCTGCTTTTACTGATAATGAGCACACTGCTGAAAAGCTCTCTAAACAGAACAGGAAGTGTCAGGCTTAGTTAGGCAGTGTTAGGCTTAGTGGCCAAAGTGAAAACTGCAGGACTTAAGAATTATTAAAAAAAATACTGTAAGTGATATGGAAAATTAAACAATACATCATTTTTTGATGACCCATTCCCTTTAATGTGAATTTTATATGAGTCTTTTGTGTGGCCTGCAACCTGTGGATACATCTCTGCATGGCAGACACACAGTACACTGTGACTGTCATATAATTGCATGGCTTTATTCATCTTCCCCACTACTAGAAAAGGAGAGTCACTACTAGGACGGAGTAAATACTGCTGTGACTACTGGTGGTGGGGATCAAATAGAGCCCCTCTCCTGTGGGATCTATATCCCAGTTTTTTGTATATTGGTGGTGGGGAGCACTTCTGTAACTCCTATGAAAAGGGTGCATGCCTTGCTGTGACCACTGGGGAAAATGGACCTACTGATGTAGAGGAGATAGACTGCAACAACTACTAGAGGTGGGAGGAAAAATACTGCTGTGAGCCTTTGACTACTATGGAAATGGGGTGCAGGGCCGTTCCTAGGGGCAGGCAGGGCGGGCGATCGCCCGGGGCGCCGAGGCTACGCTCACCCGCGGGGGGGCTCCGCGACCGCCCGCCCACAGGAACGGCCCTGACTCTGCGCGACTGTTTTATACGGTACAAGGAGGAGGCGGGACGATCGTTCCGTCCCCCTCCTCCCCTGTATGTATCGGCGCTCATTGAGCGCCGATACATACACAGCGTCGCAGGGGGCCAGGCTTTCACCGCACCCCCTGCGACGCTCGATCTCTTTGGCTGGCAGCTCTGCCGCCGCGGAGATCCCTGGGAGCTGCGTGCAGCGTAAGCAGCGTGATGACGTCACGCTGCTTACACCGCTCAGCAGCTCCCACCGCTAAAGCAGCTCCGGACCCGGGACGCGCGGACCGAGGTGAGAAACTTTTTTGTTATTTTAGAATTACTTACAGGGGCATCACTGGCTACAAGGGGCATCACTGGCAAACAAGGGGGCATTACTGGCTACAAGGGGGGCATCCTGGCTACAGTGGCATCACTGGCTACAAGGGGGGCATCACTGGCTCCAAGGGGGCATCCGGGCTACAAGGGGGGGCAATCCTGGCTACAAGGGGGGCATCACTGGCTACAATGGGGCCACACTGGCTACAGAGGGGGCATCCTGGCTACAAGGGGGCATCACTGCTACAATGGGGAATCACTGGCTTACAAGGGGGGCATCCTGGCTACAAGGGGGCATCCTGGCTACAATGGGTGGTGGCACACTGGCTACAGGGGGACATCACTGGCTACAGGGGGGCATCTCTGGCTACAAGGGGGGCATCACTTGCTACAAGTGGGGCATCACTGGCTATAGGAGGGGCATCACTGGCTATAGGAGGGGCATCATTGGCTACAAGGGGGGCATCACGGGCTAGGGGGGGCATCACTGGCTACAGGGGGGGCATCACCTGGCTCCAGGGGGCATCACTGGATACAGGGGCATCTCCTGGCAACAGGGGGCATCACTGGCTACAGGGGGCTTTCACTGGCAAACAGGGCATCTACTGGCTACGGGGGGCATCACGGGCTACAGGGGGCACCACTGGCTACCGGGGGCATTACTGGCTACAGGGGGCATCTACTGGCTACAGGGGGGCATCACTGGCTACAGGGGCCATCACTGGCTACAGGGGCATCTACTGATAACAGGGGGGCATCACTGTCTACAGGGGGCATCTACTGGCTTATGGGGGCATCACTGGCTACAGGGGGCTACTACCTGGCTACAGGGGCTACTACCTGGCTATAGGGGGCTACTACGTGGCTACAGGGGACATATTACATGGCTACCATATGAGGTGCTATAGATGGGGAGTTTGTATAGAGATAGGAATTGGTTGGGAAGTGCTGATAAAGTGAGGAGTCTTAAGAAATTTGTTTTGTAAATTTTACAGTGAAGAGTCGGGAGTAGTCGTCATGGCGTCTGGGAGAGATGGAAAAGAAGAAGAGAAAGAGAACAACTCTTCAGAGACATCTCCTGTGAGTCACTAGATATAACTTTACAGTAATCTCTTATATGTCTGCAGAGCATCTGTACAGCTGGTATCCCCCCCAGGAATATTGGTTGAAGTATATGGGTTTGTATTTAGTATGGTCATTTGTATTATTCGATCACTATGTGGTGGTGATATGTGGTCACGGTGTTGCTGTATTTGGGCACTATGTTTTGATATGTGGTCATGGTATGGTGGTATTATTCGGTCACTGTGTGCTGGTTAAAGTGGTCTTAGTGGTCCTTGGGATTCTGGTTGGTGTAGCAGTTATTTTTGGTAACTGTATGACTATTTTCTAGTAGTTTTATATGTAGCACATTGTGGTAAAGCTTTCTGTATATTGTGGCTTTGGTTGATGGTGATGCACTGTGTTTCATTATGGCACATTATGTTACATTGGGGGGGGGGGGGGGGAACGAAATGTCTTCACCTCGCCCTGAGTGAAATTTAGCCTAGGAACGGCCCTGATGGGGTGCAATGATGTTTTAATAGAAGGATAGAAAAGACACTACTGTACTGCAATGGATGCCACCAAGTTGGGCTACCTTCACATCTGCTTGTAGGTCTCTACTGCAGATACATTAAAAAATGATGTGAAAAATGACAGACACCATGACATAACCAGATGGACTCCATTAAAGTTATTGGGATCCAGTGGGAGCCTTTGGTTTTCATCATGTAACTTATCCAGCCCTCTGTCATTTTCAATGTTCTTCTATTATAATGGAGCAAACGATGGAAATTCACAATGCAGATGTGAACAAAGCCCCAAGGAAAAATAAAATCCTCTACTGTTTATAGTGTTTTTTGCGATGTCATTATGTTTGATAGCAGCATTGAAACAAAGCATTGTGAAATAATACCTACATATGTGAGGGTTAACATGACCATGTGTCTTCTTCTCTTGCTCTTATTGTATCATGGGAGACAGCTCTTAAAAGAGAATTTTAGCGTGTGTCTGTATTTAATTTCACTGCATAGAAAGGCCTAATGTCAATTTTGTTCCATTATGAGCAATCTTGCAAATTGATGCACAGATGAATAGACTGAAGAAAGAGCAATTGAGTACCTTGGATGCACAATATGGAGCACAATATCTAAGGGACAAGTGTTTTAGGTCAGAGAAACCTTAGCGTCCCAATGCAAATGGAGTAACAGAGTAATTGGGCTCTGGAATAAAGATTTGTCATCCTTCTTTAAGACAAACCTCATGTCTCTAATGTATCTTCAGCTCTTAGTTTACATTATAAAGTGCAGCATGACATCTTAGAGTTCTCATGTATATAATCTATCCACCATAAAGAAGATAGATGGCCTGTGGCCCCAATGATTGTTTTTCTAATACTGGTTTGAAAGCTCTGCCCTTCTTACAATAAGGTACCACTGTTAATTAAGGTGAAAAAATTTATATAGCTACCAGTAAATTAGCTGTATTTAAACATGCAGAACATGTAGGCTACTTTCACTACCATTACTAGTCTAAATCAGGAAAGAAGGGAAAAAAACGTTCCTCTCTACCAGCATGTCCTCATGAAGAGATTTAAAGAAAAAAAAAATCAATAAGACATGAGCTAAAGAAATAAGACGTGGGTGCATATCCCAGGAGGAAGTACAAAGCTGAACATTATCATTGAGAGTGCTGTGAAATAAACAGCTTGAAAATGATTCGTGACATTGACACACATGCAGTGTTTTTCCCTTGGGTATCTGAAAGTCAGATAGAATTATGTGACATCTTAAGGGCTCCTCACTAGGCAGTGAATAGCACATCTGACAGCTACGGCATATACATGGTGGCTCTTTTCCTTTAGAGAAAAGTTAATTCTTTGGTGAGAATCTGAGTTTCTGACTTGCAAGTCTATCTTTCTGGGACATGATTATTAAAGTTACATCAACAAACAAAGTGAGTGTATTCTATGGTCATTAATGACTGGTGTAGCATCAACCAAAGCCTCCCGACATCCATTCAAAAGACAGAGTCATGCCATTCTCCAGAAGTGGATAATTTATTGGCCATAGCATTTTTTCCAAACATTTATGGAAAACAAAAAATACAACATTATGGCCTTAAATTATGCTGATAGTTACATAGTCTGTAAGGCTGAAAAAAGAAAGATGTCCATCCAGTTCAGCCTATTTTTTTTTTTTTTTTGATGGGGCCCATAATCTGGGAGAAGACAACTATTTCATTTTAAATCACATTACTTGAGCACCTCAACATTTTGTCATTCTCTATATCCTTTGGCCATGTTGTCACTTACAAAGAACCACACACTTTATCTCAAGTGATAACCTATTTAGATGAACCTTTGCAACTCAACATCTTCTCAAAACCATAGTTTTGCTGCCAGCTTGCCAGTACAAACCCCACCAAAACTGCTGTAATTATAATACTGGCAGGTTCATGGGATAAAAGTCTTGTTAATGCCCTCTGATGGTTGCTTTCCCCTGCTTACTGCAGGGTCTTTGCTCTTTTTTACATAACCCTACTATTGACATTTGGCCATTATACCCTCCTTCCCAGTACCAAGTCTTTATGTTCCTGGACTGGTTGTGAGGGAATGATTGCAGGACATAATGGTTGAACAGATAATTTCACTTCTTTTACAACAGTGGCACAAATGCTTGGTGGTTACAAAACACAATGGGTGGCACAATATGCTTAGAGGTTGCCAAACTTGACTTCATGTCATGCATAGTTTGTAAGCAGTCCTTGACTAGGAGTGGGGACAGAGAAATACTCCACAGGTCCCCAAGAGTTGAGTTGTGCCTGGAGTGATGTCAGCTTTCTCCTGTCTACTTATACAGCTGTAAGTCACTGAAAGGCCACTCTACCACAGTTGGCTCCATCATGGGGCTCACTCTTTGAGAAGATACCCCGTGCACCACCTATCCTCATGGCTACTTCGCCACTACCTCTTACAGACTCACCACTATCTGTGGCAGCTTGTATTCATTGCTCTGCCAACACGGTATACTGCAACAGTATGGCCAAAGGTCACAGTCACAGTGTAGCCAACACAATCCAGTCTCTAGTGCTTCTCAGCAAGGGTACTAGCTCCAGGACTTCTCAACTTTATCTTCTGACATCAGCAATAAAGTAGTACAATTGTAACACTACTCCACAAGGTCCAACTTGACACAGATAAGCTGCAACTTTTAGAATATAGTACAACAATTGAACTTTTCACTTTAAACAGGGAGAGGGCTATTCTGTGAACAATTAGCTTATCCCCCAAGAGCTAAAATGGACTGACATTTTCCCTCTAAATTTCAGCAGTCCATTAGCTTCAAAGGACTAGAGGTACCAGTCAAATTCCCAGGTCACACGACAGCCAATCTTTTTCTTTTTGCTAGATACTGTGCCTCCATCAATTGCAGACTTTTCTTTGTTCCACGCCGATGCTGGCTCACCCCACTACATACTGTGATCTTGGAAACTATAGGCCAGTAAGTTTAACCTCCTTTGTAGATAAATATTTCCAAGGTTTTCAAAGAGATCCTATACTGTAGTATCTCACGGAAGATAAATGTGTAAGTCCAACACTAGTGTAGGAAGGTTTGTCCTGTCAAACTAAATTCATCAGCTTCTATGAGGAGATTTGTTCTAGACTGGATCAGGGTGAGGCATTGGATGTCATATACCTGGATTTTTCTAAAGCATTTAAAACTGTGCCACATAAAAGGTTGG